>QEOT01003665.1:59865-71341 GCA_003123785.1 Pterocarya stenoptera | reverse complement strand
GGGGGGGAGCATCCCAGCCCAAATTCAATCAGAATGTCGTTGTTTTTCCTAAAAAAATAAAGGGCGTTGTTTTGACTACTGTTTCTGTGTTTCGCCCTCCCAAGCAAAACTACGTCGTTTTTATAGGAAAAAGGACACCGTTCTGACTACACTTTACTACGTTTTAACCCAACCCCACCCCCGCACGTCACATCACTTTCATTTTTCATCTTACTCAAATGGAAGACAGATTGCTAATACTCAACCAGACTTAAAAATATTTAATTTTCTTACGAAAGCACCAATTACAAATATTCTTTATAATTAATCAAATCATTTTGAATTAAAATATTAAAATCATAAATAAGAGTGGACGAAAGTATTTATTAAAATTTCTTAAAATATGTGCTATAAAATCATAATTTAACATCTGTGTACATGATCTAAGCCACTATCATACCTCCTTAGATTAAGTCTAGTCTTGTAACTTTACCTTCATAAATATTCTGACCTGGGGTAGTTTAAAAACAAACTAAAATGAGTCGATGATTTAGAAAAAAATCGATTATAACGTAAACATACTTAACAATTTTTCATAAAATATTTCATATTGAGAACTTAAAATCATGATCATTTATATATATGCTAATAACATGCATGACTTATTTTGGCTTATCTGACTTATCATTCTGGCCCACACACTTAAACCATGTGGGCTGTGTGCAAGGTTCTACACCGGCTCCACATCCTGTGGCCGCAAGGGGAGCTGTTAATAGTATTCTAGCATATTATGGTGAACCAAGCTTAGCTCTGTGGCTTGCACATCCACCCATAAATCGCATTGGTATCATGCATCTGATTTAACTGTTTTGAATGTATCTTACACTTGATTTTATAAAAGTTTACGTCTCTTATGCAACTTAAGTTGCATGATACATTCATAACTATAATATGCGGAATGAAACATGATGAATGAAGTATTTGCAAATATCATGACATGCATGGTATGTAAATACTGGCTTCCAACGAATTGCCTTTAATAATATATATACTAGCTAATGTATGTTAATTCTAATTTATGATCAAGCAACTTACTTTGTAGTGTTGCTTCCTAAAATTTTCGACACAAAATTGATCATGGTGCTGAACTGGAAGGTTTATGGTTTTTTTCCAAATAACATGCGGAAGAGAGATATTTATAGAGATATTTGAGAGATGGTGACAATTAGTTTGAGTTGGACTCGGTTAATACACGTAGTGACACTAATAAGCTGAACATTCAGTTGTGATCATCTAAGAAGAGTGTTTGAATTTAAAAACATGATCTAATAGTTCATTTAATGTAGGATTGACAGTGACTAAAACTGTGTAGAGGACTTCAATCAGTGACGATTTTAAATTGAAATAAATTTCTAATGACTGATCTTTAAATTCTAAAAGGAGTCTAACTCGTTCAATTAATAATAAATGAGATTTAATCTAGTTATTGAGCCTAATTAAAACTCCTAATCAATCTTAATAATTTATCGCTCGTAAACTTATCCAATATGACCTATTAAATATAATTTAGATTCAATAAAAATTATCAATATTCCGACTTTAAAATTGTTGAGCAATGTCATTACTTTCACTCTCAAAGATCTGCAGTTTCGTTTAGGATATCAAGACATCAAGAACCGTTGGAGCAACCAACACCATCGAGCGAATCCAATCGAATGATGTGCAAAATAGCATTATTCAAAAGGAAAAGAGTTATTATCTCTCAATATTTTGTTAGACAACAAAATAAAAACCAAAGAGTGAAAGGGGATAATTCTATTAAAGGCTCAATTATTGATCTAAGTCTAAAGATTGTTAGATAGTATTTTGTTTAAGATTTTAACTATTAAGAGCACTAGTAGTGAATTAGACATTGTCAAATTTTGATCAAACTTTTAGCTAATTTACTTAAAAATTATCTACATCAAACTAGCTAAATCTACAATAAATTTATCCATCATCTTCTTGGCTAGCTAAATAATCTAGCCATCCAAATTGCTGGCCAAATTATTTTTTGACCTTAAAACATTGGCACAAAACATCTTCGCTTGGTCTAAAAAAAAGCACAAGAATAGAGAACAACTTGCCACCGTTGACAAAAGCAGCGTCCTGGAACAGGGAGAATAGCTTGCCACCGTCGACGTCTGCCACTGTTACCGCCGAATGCCTTCCGGTAAGCCCCTCGCCGAACCAGTACCCTGTTTACTTCTTTTTCTCTGTCTTGCTCCTTAGTTGGTTTTTTCTTGGGTTTTCGTGTCTTCAATGCTTGCTTCACTTGAGTTTTCATCATTTTTAAACGAGAAAGATTTCAACCTGGATGGTAATTTCTTGCTCTGAATGATTGAAGGCTTTGCTGGGTCTGTCAATTGCTTTCTCGTTTATAGTTTGGTTTTCTGTAAAAGGCTTTTAATGTTATTTCTGAACTGAATGGAATGGAAGGTATTTGTAACAACCAAGAACCCAGAAAAGCAAATAGACTCACTTCGAGGGTGAGAACCTCCAGAGAATAACAGGAAGAAGATGAAATTTCATTAACCAAATGCATAAAAGAAAAAGATACGTCCAAACGGAAATAAGTATCTGACAAAGCATAACAAATTCTAGTAAAAAGACAATCCAGCCCTTGGGCAACAACCAATAGCAATTGAAGGAGTGTAACAGCTTTATTGTCTAAATGCTGCTTCTCGAACATTAATCTTTATCTTCACTTTAATGTGCTGGCATAATCCCAGCCCTCCCTCAGATCAACGGTCACAGAACACTCCAGCACCTTCTCCTTTGAACGCTAACTTGGATTACGGCATTTCACTTCGCAAGCTTCCCTTCCACTTCTCTCTTCATGCCGCTGCACACACCCACCCTCACCACCAGCTACGGCCAGATGTGTAACAGAGCCCCACCGTTTTAAAACACCTTGCCCACAAGGTGTGGGTAGGAGTTTCTCATCTTGTAGAGCGATTCCCAGGTTGCATCTTCATCCGTTTGCCCCTGCCAACGAATTAGAACCTCAGTCATGGGTAAAGTTCCTTTCTTTTTCATTCTTCGCGCGAGTACAGCTTCTGGTTCGGGGCTTAGAATACCCTGTGCATCTACGGGTGGCAGATGGGCCATTGGTGTCTGGTCTGGGTTTACACGTTTCTTCAGTAGGGAGATGTGAAAAACAGGGTGGATTTGTGATGAAGCTGGTAGATCCACTCTGTAGGCGACCTCACCGACGCGTGCAATCACCTGAAAGGGCCCGTAGAATCTAGGAGACAGTTTGGCATTTCTTCGTTGGGCTAGGGATTTCTGACGGTACGGTTGTAGTTTCACAAAAACCCAATCTCCAATATTCAAAGTTTTCTCCTTTCGTTTCAAGTCCGCATATTTCTTCATTCTATCTTGTGATTTTTGCAGGTTGTGACGCAGCAGCTGCATAATTTGATCTCGGGACTGAAGTGAGGAATCCACCGCTTCAACAGAGGAGGCGCCTGGCAGGTAGTTTACTAACTTGGGATGGGGGTAGCCATAGAGAGCTTGGAATGGGGTGAACTGAGTTGAGGCATGTTTGGTGGTGTTATACCACCATTCGGCCAAGGGAATCCAAAGAGCCCAGTCTTTGGGACGATCACCCACAAAGCAGCGTAGGTAGTTTTCCAAAGCCTTGTTAACAGCTTCAGTCTGGCCGTCGGTTTGTGGGTGATAAGCTGTGCTATAAGCAAGTTTAACTCCCTGTTGTTTAAACAACTCCCCCCAAAACTTGCTGGTGAAACTCTTGTCCCTGTCCGACACAATAGAGTTAGGTAGGCCATGGAGACGGAAAATGTGTTTGATGAAAAGTTGGGCTAAGGTGGTTGCTGTATAGGGGTGGGATAATGGAATGAAATGACTGTATTTAGTTAAACGATCCACCACAACCCAAACACAGTCGTATCTCTGAGATAGGGGTAACCCTTCAACAAAATCCATGGTTATTTTAGTCCATGGTGCAGAAGGGACGTCAAGGGGTTGTAATAGGCCACTGGGTAAGGTGTTATCTGGTTTCACACACTGACAAACATCACACTGTCGAATAAACTCCTTAACATCAGCCTTGAGTCCTTGCCAGAAGAATTCCCTCCGCACCCTGTGTAAGGTCTTGTCAAACCCTGAATGACCTCCTGTTGGACTGTTGTGAAGGGCCTCCAAGAGTTTCAGTTTGAAGGGTTTAGAGTTGGGTATGCAAAGCCTACTCTTATAGTACAAGAGCCCATTCCTCAGTGTGTAATGGGAGGTTAATGCCCCTTGATTCAGCTGCTGCAGCAGCTGCTGAATATCTGTGTCTACAGAATAAAGTCCCTTCAACTCATCAACTAAGTCTAGAGTAGGGATTGAGATCATAGTTAGGACCATAGCTGCTGGATTACCCTCCTCAAATCTTCGTGACAGAGCATCAGCTGCTCGATTATCCTTACCCCTTTTATATTCAATCATAAAATCATAACCCATTAGCTTGGAAATCCATCGCTGCTGCATAGGTGTACCCACACGTTGGTCCAGCAAGAACTTTAAACTCTGCTAGTCTGTTTTAACCACAAACTGAGCTCCTAACAAGTAGGGCCTCCACCTTTGCACTGCAGAAACCAGTGCAAACAACTCCTTCTCATAGGTGGATAGTAACAAAGCCCTGCCTTTTAGAGCCTGGCTGTAAAAGGCAATGGGATGGCCTTGTTGCAATAAAACAGCACCCACTGCTCTTCCCGAGGCGTCACACTCTATATAGAAAGGTAGTGAGAAATTAGGTAGTGCCAACACCGGCGGTTTCATAACTGCATCTTTCAACTGCATAAATGCTAACTCAGCCCCTGGGTTCCAATTAAATCCATTCTTCTTTAATAGGTCTGTCAAGGGGGTTGCAATTCCCCCATAGCCCTTGATAAAACGTCGGTAGTACCCAGTAAGGCCCAAAAAACCCCTCAATGATTTGAGGTTCGAAGGTCGAGGCCATTCAACCATGGCCCGTAGTTTCTTGGGATCAGCCTTGACACCATAGGCTGAGATGAAGTGCCCTAAGTATGTTACTTCAGGGCTGCCAAAACTGCATTTTGATCTTTTGGCAAAAAGCTGGTGCTCCTTTAAGATTTCCAAAGTCACAGCCAAATGTTGTAAGTGCTCTGCCTCCGTTTTGCTGTAAACTAATATATCATCAAAAAACACAAGGATAAATTTCCTTAAATAAAGTTTAAAAACAGCATTCATTAGACTTTGGAATGTAGATGGAGCATTAGTCAAGCCAAAGGGCATGACTAAAAACTCATAATGGCCTTCGTGAGTACGAAAGGCTGTCTTGGGGATGTCTTCTTGTCGCACTCTGATCTGGTGGTAACCAGATCGCAAATCCAGCTTTGAAAAAATCGTGGCTCCACATAGTTCATCTAGAAGTTCCTCCACCACAGGTATTGGGTATTTGTCCTTAACTGTCACATTGTTAAGGGCTCGGTAGTCAACACAAAGCCTCCAGGATCCATCAGCCTTCCTTACCAACAAAACAGGTGAGGAATAAGGGCTTTGGCTAGGTTGGATAACCCCTGTAGTCAGTAACTCTTTCACAATTTTTTCAATTTCATCCTTCTGAAAAAAAGGGTAACGATAGGGTCTAACTGAGACAGGTTTAGCTCCAGGCTGTAATAAAATGGAGTGGTCATGGGATCTATGGGGTGGAAGAGCTTTGGGTTCAGAAAATACTTCCTGAAATTGATGTAATAGTTGCTGGATTTGTGCAGATGGAAGCAGGTCAGTGGCTGTTGTGGGACCTTCCAAAAGATGCAACACCACCCCTTTGTGCTCCAAACTATTGCTAGCAGGTAATTTACCTTTCTCAATTAATTTGGAATTAATCAAGCCCTTGAGTGTTACTGTTTCTCCTGCCACATCAAACTGCATTGTTAATTCTTGGAAATTCCACAAAATAGGGCCTATAGTTTGTAACCAAGCCACACCCAATACCATGTCACAACCAGCTAAGCTTAATATATAAGCTTCTGGTTCAATGTGTAGGCCTTGTATCAACATAGGCACTTTCGGAACCCAGCCCTCACTACTCACTGAATCACCATTTGCCACTTTCACTTGCACCTTCACAGAGTCTTCTAGAGGTAACACGGTTTTGCTTAGCACTTCCGGGTCTAAGAAATTGTGTGTACTACCTGAGTCAACAAGTACCACAATCCAACAATTCCCAACCTTAGCCTTAATGCGCATAGTTCTTGGGTTCACTGAGCCAGTAATGGCATGCAAGGATATTTCCGGATTACCCTTGGAATCACCAAAATCCACCAATACACTCTCTGACTCCACAACTTCCTTCTCCTTTGCTATGTTCTCAGGTATGGGATCCTCATAAATTTCTTCAATCAAATATAATTTTGGCTTTTGACATTTATGGCCTGGACTCCACTTAGATTCACAATAGTAACAAAGTCCTTTTTCTCTTCTCTCACGCATCTGGTTTTGGTTAATTTTCTGGACTGGTAGGGTTCTTTGTGATGGTTTGGGAAATTCAAGGGGTTTAAAGGGTGGCTTGAGTAGTCCAGGTTCAGGAGTAGGGGTAAAAAACTTGGGAGCTCTTTTGGTGAGGTTAACTGTTTCTTCTTGGATTTTGGCGAGACTATAGGCAGTAAGGAGATTGTGGGGGTTAAACATGCGAACAGGAAGGCGGATTTCATCACGAAGTCCGCTGAGGAAAAAACTCAATTTATAAATCTCGGAAAGGCCCCTTAACCTGTTTGAAAGGGTTTCAAACTGAGACTTATACTCCTCAACAGAACCTGTTTGTTTTAGTCTAGTTAAGGTTTCCATCGGATCATCATAACAACTAGGACCAAAACGAATCAACAACGCTTTTACAAACGAATCCCAATCACCCAACACTCCCGACTCATCAAGGTCCTGAAACCATGTGAGTGCCTTCCCTTGCATATGAAAGGAGACTAATCTGAGACGCTGCTGTGGTAAGGTATTATGGAAGGAAAAGAACTGTGATACCTTATACAACCAGCCATTAGGGTCTTCCCCATTAAAGCTGGGGAAATCCAATCGGACTGAGCGTGTCATTATATCACCAGCAGGCACTAAAGGAAGTTCAGAATTATTTTGGTTACCTGATGATGAATCCTCACGGTATTGTTGCTTATTTTTTTTTTTGCAGCTCCAGTGTCAATGCAGCCATCTGCTGGTGGACGGCCTTCATTTCAGCTTCCAGGGATTTGTACTGTGTTTCTGTATTTTTGAATTGTGTTTCGGTAGATTTCTTAAGGGAATTTAATCCCTCTTGCAGTTGTGTAATGCGAGTACCCTCAGCCATTAGAGTAATAGTTGAAGAATTGTGAATGTAATGGAGAATCGAAGGCTCTGGATACCATTTGTAACAACCAAGAACCCAGAAAAGCAAATAGACTCACTTCGAGGGTGAGAACCTCCAGAGAATAACAGGAAGAAGATGAAATTTCATTAACCAAATGCATAAAAGAAAAAGATACGTCCAAACGGAAATAAGTATCTGACAAAGCATAACAAATTCTAGTAAAAAGACAATCCAGCCCTTGGGCAACAACCAATAGCAATTGAAGGAGTGTAACAGCTTTATTGTCTAAATGCTGCTTCTCGAACATTAATCTTTATCTTCACTTTCATGTGCTGGCATAATCCCAGCCCTCCCTCAGATCAACGGTCACAGAACACTCCAGCACCTTCTCCTTTGAACGCTAACTTGGATTACGGCATTTCACTTCGCAAGCTTCCCTTCCACTTCTCTCTTCATGCCGCTGCACACACCCACCCTCACCACCAGCTACGGCCAGATGTGTAACAGTATTTTGTTTTTTGGAGTCTAGTTTGTTGATTCTCTATATGATCCCTGAGAGTTGAGAGAAGATAAGGGGAAGAAAGAATTGGTATTTGAAAAGTTACTGATGCGAAAGAGAAGTTGCAGAAGAGCTTAAGCTTTCAGCCTCGTGGGAGAAACGAACTCAGCAACTCATGAATTTGGGAACCCAGTAACTCAAAGCCACCGCATTTGAGATTGAGCACAGAAAGGTATGCCCTCCTTCCCATGCTTCTCTTTTGCGGCCCTTATTCTTACACTTGCGATTTTATTTCCTGGTTTTTTAAGTTTCGTTTTTTATTTATTTAATGTGTATTTTTTTAATAAGAAATAAATATTTCAATTATAATTAGAATTAAAATAAATAAAAATATTAAAATTAATATTTTAATCAAATAATGATAGATTTAAAAAATTTATTATTTAGTGTTGTTAAAAAGTGATTATCTAAATTGATAAAAATAAATTTTCTAATTAAAATTTGGCTAGACTTTAATTACATCATGCTCTTACATCATAATATTTCACTACACCTTCAAATCCATCGTTTGCACCGCCCCACTCTATCAATGTTAGTTTTAAATTGCGAGGTATTCTCTCCTTTAATATCAATTATTAAAAAATAATATTTTAATAATATTTTATCTAATTTTTAATTTTTATATAAAATTATCTTATTTTATCTTATTAGATAAATGTTTGACTTCATCTCATCTAATCTTTAGTGTGCAGTTTGGTGCCGAGTGCGCTTGGAAGAAAATTTTCCAATTAACAACCCAGAAAATTAGTTAGTAAACCGTAAAGACCAGCAGAAGCCGAAAGAATGCAAGACGCAGAAGCAACAAGAAAAATAGAATGTTTCCAAATTCACCACTTCTCCTCCTCCTCTTCTTCCTTTCTATCGCTGTTCAAACCCTAGGATTTCCAGCGTAATATTTTTTATATAATTTTGCACACACCCACTCTCCTAAACACTATATATGTAATAAATCCGATCTAGTGCAATTTTGAAAATATTTCTTAATGGAATTTGTAATCTGATTTTCCGGCAGGATTGGTGGAAGTGGCGGAACTCAGAAAGGGATTGACCGCAGAGTTCTGCTGAGTTTCAGAGAAACCCCTAGTGGAAGTAACGCTTCCTATAATTGCAATCCTTCCGGTCTTTGCGTTCCCTGTCTCTACTCTGAAAAGGTTTTATTTTTATTTTAGTTTTAATTTTTTCTCATTTTATTTGGAAATATAATTGTAGCAATTAATTGGTTTATGCGTGCGTATGACTTGATCTACTTTTAATGCTTTCGAGCCACAGATACTGTTTTTGATGACGTGCTGCTAAAATTCTCGGTGAATTACGGCGTTATGTGACCTGTGTTCTTAAATTTTCCCGAATTTTAAGTAATACCCAGTTTCGGGGGCGCATCTGAATTTACTCAGGGGGATGCGATTTCTTTTTTTTTTTTTAATGGAAATATTTGAGACACTTCTCGATGTTGCTGACCTTTTCGAGTTGTGTTAGTGCTTTCTATTGGTGTATTGAATGTGAAATCTTTTGGAAAACTATAAACCAATTGAATGATAAGGTGGGTCTCCTTGCACATTGTGAATTTTTCAGTTATGGTATGGTGCAATGGTGAAAAAGAACGGAATTAGATTTAGGTTGGAATGCCCTAAGAAACCCGAGCCAGTTTCTGTAACTTTGATGCTAAACTTTTACCCTTGGTATGACTTGATCTACTTTTAATGCTTTCGAGCCACAGATACTGTTTTTGATGACGTGCTGCTAAAATTCTCGGTGAATTACGGCGTTATGTGACCTGTGGTCTTAAATTTTCCCGAATTTTAAGTAATACCCAGTTTCGGGGCGCATCTGAATTTACTCAGGGGGATGCTATTTCTTTTTTTCTTTTTTGTTTTAGTGGAATTATTTGATACACTTCTTGATGTTGCTGACCTTTTCGAGTTGTGTTAGTGCTTTCTATTGGTGCATTGAATGTGAAATCTTTTGGAAAACTATAAACCAATTGAATGATAAGGTGGGTCTCCTTGCACATTGTGAATTTTTCAGTTATGGTATGGTGCAATGGTGAAAAAGAACGGAATTAGATTTAGGTTGGAATGCCCTATGAAAATCGAGCCAGTTTCTGTAACTTTGATGTGAATTTTTCAGTTATGGTATGGTGCAATGGTGAAAAAGAACGGAATTAGATTTAGGTTGGAATGCCCTATGAAAATCAAGCCAGTTTCTGTAACTTTGATGCTAAACTTTTACCCTTGGTATGACTTGATCTACTTTTAATGGAAGTATGACTTGATCTACTTTTAATGCTTTCGAGCCACAGATACTGTTTTTGATGACGTGCTGCTAAAATTCTCGGTGAATTACGGCGTTATGTGACCTGTGGTCTTAAATTTTCCCGAACTTAAAGTAATACCCAGTTTCGGGGACGCATCTGAATTTACTCAAGGGGATGCGATTTCTTTATTTTTTTTTTTTAATGCAAGTATTTGAGACACTCCTCGATGTTGCTGACCTTTTCGAGTTGTGTTAGTGTTTTCTATTGGTGTATTGAATGTGAAATCTTTTGGAAAACTATAAACCAATTGAATGATAAGGTGGGTCTCCTTGCACATTGTGAATTTTTCAGTTATGGTATGGTGCAATGGTGAAAAAGAACGGAATTAGATTTAGGTTGGAATGCCCTATGAAAATCGAGCCAGTTTCTGTAACTTTGATGTGAATTTTTCAGTTATGGTATGGTGCAATGGTGAAAAAGAACGGAATTAGATTTAGGTTGGAATGCCCTATGAAAATCAAGCCAGTTTCTGTAACTTTGATGCTAAACTTTTACCCTTGGTATGACTTGATCTACTTTTAATGGAAGTATGACTTGATCTACTTTTAATGCTTTCGAGCCACAGATACTGTTTTTGATGACGTGCTGCTAAAATTCTCGGTGAATTACGGCGTTATGTGACCTGTGGTCTTAAATTTTCCCGAACTTAAAGTAATACCCAGTTTCGGGGACGCATCTGAATTTACTCAAGGGGATGCGATTTCTTTATTTTTTTTTTTTAATGCAAGTATTTGAGACACTCCTCGATGTTGCTGACCTTTTCGAGTTGTGTTAGTGTTTTCTATTGGTGTATTGAATGTGAAATCTTTTGGAAAACTATAAACCAATTGAATGATAAGGTGGGTCTCCTTGCACATTGTGAATTTTTCAGTTATGTTATGGTGCAATGGTGAAAAAGAACGGAATTAGATTTAGGTTGGAATGCCCTATGAAAATCAAGCCAGTTTCTGTAACTTTGATGCTAAACTTTTACCCTTGGTAATTTCCTCATAACAATCAATCCTAGACCCATACCACCAACTTTAGCAGGAATCAGGTCATGTAAGGTTAACAATATGCAAGTGACATGTGTCACATTTCATCTCCCTAAGGTTAACAATATGCATATGTTACATTTCAACTAGCCCCCCCGAGGGGCGGGGACCCCATACCAAAAGGAGTCCTTGTGAATCCTCTATACCCTTCCTTAATTCAATTGCCATTAGGAACTCCTAGGGGTTGGCTCAAGTGGTAAAGGCCTTGGGCATAGGTCTAAGGTTCAAAT
>QEOT01003665.1:0-46207 GCA_003123785.1 Pterocarya stenoptera | reverse complement strand
GTCCAAAGCACTTGTTATAGGATGTAATTGTAGTGCTATGGATCTGGATATGCATCCAGAAACCTAGTAATACCCGGATCGGTATTCGAGTTTTGAAAAGCGGGCAGATATCCAGATTTGGGCCGCATTTAAATTTGAGCATCTAATAATCCGAGTTTAATATCCGGATTTTTATAAAAAAACATTTTTTAACACTTTTTAATAGGCCTTTATGTTTATTATTTTTTAAAGGCATTTTAAAAAAATTTTATTGTCCATTCAAATTTTATAAAATAAATTAAATAATAATAAACATCAACACACACAATACACTGTATAGTACTATATATTACTACATATTCCATTGTTTACATCACAATGCAAAACATCAATTTTACAAGAAGCTCTTTCACTACATTAAGTACTCTCACAGGAAACTTCACAAGGCCCACAAAGAACTGATCATCAATCACAATGCAAGTTAGAAGTTCTTCTTGCTCTGCTTCTTGCAAAAGCGCTTGATCATGTCAAATGGGAGCAACAATTTATCACCCAAAGGATCCTATAGATCAGAGAAGGAAAGAATTAAAATTAAGAACCCTGTAATAGTTTTAATGGTGATTGGAGTTGAGACATTTGAAGGACCGAAACTAGATCATAGCAGTACCTGAGCATTAGTCCTACCACTAAAAGGAGGATAGCCATTCAGAAGCTTGAAAAGAATTGCACCAAGACTCCACGTTTACCAATGATCAAAAACCAACTAAGGAAATATAAACATGGTGATATAAGGTAGGTCACAAAGTCTAGCCACATCAAAAATCTACCAAAAAAAAAAAAAAAAAAGAAGAGGAAAAGAAAAAGAAAAAGAAAAAGTAGATTCAGATAAGTAAATTACAACTAAAGTATAAAATATTGATAAGTTTTATCAAGGAAAGGAAAACTTACACTATAAAGCTTTAGCATTTGGATAGGATCTACTGCAAAGGATATATAGATAAGCACTGAAAATATCAGCAAATAACTACTCAAAAGTGAAATTTAAGAAATTAATAAATAGAAATGCTTAAGTCTGAAACTATATACATTTGAGAACAAGTTGTATGTCATATGGTATGTACCAGTATCAATTTTTCTACTTAAGTTGCTGAAGTTAAAGGAGGAGGGTTATCTTAAGAAGGAAAAAAATGAAAATATTAAGTTAAATGTATAAATTAGTAATAAAAAAAATAAAATTAACATATGAAGATATTTACCTTTGATGCCAATGCCTTCTACACGCTCTTCAACCTCCCAAATATTCATTAATTTATGACTCAATCAATTTTGAGTGCAGATTAATGCTTGTGCAATCTCCGGAGCTAATAAGCTTTGATATGGGTCCAATACATGTCTACTAGTGTTGAATGTGAGCTCAAATGCAACAGTTGAAATAAGGATGGCTAACACATAATGAGCAATCTCTGCAAAGATGAGAAATCTAAACGAGTATTTCTTCCAAGTTAGAATCTCAAACTCGTGTGTTTTTTATTCAATCTCATCCGACAAATACCTATTTACCTCTAAGCCAAATACTAAACTGTTTTGCTCCTCAAAATATTGCTCTAGAGCTGTATCAAATTCTTTATAGTTCAGATCATTACGAATAATACTTGAGGAACTCCTTTGGGTCATATATAATCCTCTACCACTTAGCCCACGAAACTTGTCGTATTATTCAATCAAATGATTCAAGAGCAATCTCACTTTGGTCTCAATTCTATCTTCGCATTTAGTCCACTTGTACCTTTTCAACTAATATGCCAATGACTTAATCTTATATCGACGATTAAGGACAAAAGTTATATAAACAATCATGTTAATTATATCTGTGTTCCTCCAACATCATCATCACTATAACACATTTTGTTTAAAGTGTGCTCAATTGTACAAAGTTGTTGAATATTATATTTGAGGTCACGTACAATGAATCAAAGATTTTCAAGATAGTATAATAAAAAACTTTTAGAAGCTTAATAAATATCCGAACCCTTTGTCAATCCTCAAATGCAATTGTCAAACGCGGTGGCTCCTTAATATTCATAAGTTCAAAAGCTTTTTCATAGTTTTCAACAACACTCAACATTCACCACAAAAAAGAGAGTTTGTCGACGTCCTATGATCACCGGCAATTTGACCATAAACATCGATAATGGTTTTACTAGCTTTTGTTTATCAACAAAACCCATGCGCCGGCATTAAGGTTCAGGAATATTATTTTCTGGTGTTCATGTAAATGCCACCATCCCATATTTGGTTACCAGCGTTTTGTTTATTATGTTGCCTACGTTTTCAAATGCCGACAATCGACCAGTTCCTCCCCATCATTTTTTTCACCGGCGTCTACAAGTGCAATTAATATTTGTTGCACCCGCCATTTTGTGGACTATGTTGCCGGCGTTTACAAATGTCGGTAATCATTTTTTATTTTACTGACATCTACAAACGTTGGTAAATTATATTGGTACTTGCGTTTTGTAGATAGTATTACTGATGCTTACGAATGCAAGTAATCATTCTTTATTTTACTAATATTTATAAGCGCAGATAAATTATTTTGGTATTGGCATTTTGAAGACTGTTATCGGCATTTACAAATGTCAGTAATTGGGTAGTTATTTTCTTAGCACCAAAATAGGCACCCACCAACTAAGGTAATTTATTTTATTGACGTCTACAATTATCAGCAAATTTTTATACTCCCAATGTTCTAGAATGTTTTACTGGCTCTTCCAAATGTCGAAAAAGAAGTAGTTAGTTGTTTATTTATTTTTCAATATCCATGAATAAATATAGTTTTATTTATTGATGTCTATGTGTGCTAGTAAATTTCTTTGGTCCCAGAGTTTGGAGATTGTATTATCGACGCTTACAAATACCAATAATTAAGTATTATTTTACCGACTTTTACAAATGTCGATAAATTACAATCACAGCATTTTAGATATTGTATTATCGGCACTTATAAATATTGATAATTGAGCGATATAAATATTGGATACATGCAATTGCTATCGTGCAAACAAGGCAAAAAAAAAAAAAAGTATCCAATTGAACAGTATCTGCTTAACAAATCGACACTAGAAGCATGTAGCAAGCACTCTGTAAGCGTGTAGCAAGCAAATGCGAGTATTACTTATTGAAAATTATGTTTAGCTGTACAATTATACTAGATGGATGCTCATCATGATGAGTACTCATCAATATCACTGAAAAAAATGTTGCAATGACTAATTTAAAAGAATATTTACAAAAACTTTGTTGGCACTATATATATAAATTCATGTTAAGGATAATGAAGCACCACAAGAAGGCAACACCGATAATGCAGCATCTGCTATACCACAAATTGCAATACAAGAAGGCAGCACTACAATAATATAATGCAACACAAAGGACAACAACAAAGGGACTCGTAGCAGAACCACAACCAAATCACAAAAATCCAGAATAATACAGCAGAGCAATAACAGAATATTAGGATAGGTGGCAGCAGATTCAAGGGTCATGGAGCAATAGTCGGTTGTAATTTTCTTCTATATATACATACTGTACCGACCTGTGTAAGTAGCAGGCATTTGTTATGCTCCCCTCGCTCGAGGATACCCTCTCCTTTTTCTTGTTCTTGGGCCTCAAACACCTTGCAAGCAATATGGTTGTCTTAATACTCTGCCGAAACCGTTCAAAACAATTACAATGTGTAACAGCCCGCTAGAAATTCAACAGTGAAATTTCTATTGGCTTTAGGAATCTCGTGAAAACTCCATAAGTTTTCACGAATCGACCAATTTTATAGGTTTTAGTCTGTCAACATAGTTTGTGTTATCACTCACTATGGTGCCAGAAGTGCGATTCTATTTATTTGAGGTGATTATAAGTGTCATAATACATTATGAACTGCTCCATTAGACTCAGTTGATTATTTAGGATTTTATGGCGCAATAAGTTAATTTTTATATTTTCAGACGAAACGCCTGTTCGAAACTATGAATTCTTTTTTTGGGGCACTTCGGGATTGAATTTCAATAAACGATTTTCACTGTAGGTTAATTTGAATATTTAGGATTTTTCAGTACTAAGTTTATTATTTAGTTTCTGGAGTGAATAGTAACTTCAGTTAACATACCAAGTGCAGTGTTTTCAAAATCACAGTGTGGAATATCCAAACTAGATTAGAGAAGTTTTTTTTTGGACACTTGGCATGATCTTAGCCACACAATAGTGATTAGTATTAGACACTTGATACTGAGAGGAATGTTTGATGGATTTGGGCTTGATAGCAACCCAAACCCTCTTAAAACCCCAAAATTTGGGCCCATTTGGTTTAGGCCCATTAAGGCCCACGAACTTGGTCTCTTTAACATTGCTTCTTGGCTAAGTTTGCAACCCCACTTGGCTGATTAGATCTTCCAAAAGAGATTCTAGAAGGTTTTGAAGAAAAATATCTAAAGGGCCACCTCACTCTTTCACTCTCACACTACATCTTGAGATAAGATCTTGGGCTGATTTTTTGGGGAAGAAAAGGCCAACACTCAAGCTCTCTTTCAGTCCTATCACTTTTCATAACCTGTGTAAGAGTCTCTCCAGTCTACTTCCCACGAAAAGCAACTCTCCTTTACACTTTTCTTTGACAAAACATAAAAGACTCTCTCGGACAGTTTTTGTGGTCTCTGTTGAACGCCTTATTCGAAACTTTTGTAAGTATTTTCTCACAAAGTTTACTTCATAAAAGTTGTTCCATTTCGAGTCTAGTTTACGTGGATATCTTATTTGTTTCATTTGGAGATCATATGATCGATCAAAAGTTGTTCAAACCCCAGAAAGGTTAATCTGGGTGATAAACTGGAGAGTGTGTTGTAGTTTGGAGTTTTTGACCAAGCTAATGGATAGATCTTGGTCCGAAACTTTTATGGAGTACTGTCAACATGTGTATATGATTATTTGTTAAGGATTAGTTGCATGATTAAAGGTTTTGGTGAAATAATTTCTTAGATCTAGAAACCTAGAAACTGGAAGAGGAAAAACAGTTTCTGTTTTGAGAAAGTTTAAATCTTTTATGGTTTAATCCTAATCCAATGGCTTTGATATTTTTATTTGAGGATCCTAAGTCTCTTATATACATGTTATAATGTTGTTTTGACCATATTTGATGTTAGTTACGAAGATATGAAATTTTTATGCAAGGAGATATTTGGTTAGGCCAAAGTGATGATGTTCTTGGCTAAATTTATGTTTTGATTGATTTTTAACCATGTGATCTTGAATTTGAAGCTTGGATCAGTTTTAGGACACCTTTTTAAACCATGTGATATTTTTATTTGAAGATCACATCTTTATATGTCATGGATCAAGAGGTTGATCAAAACAAGTTAGAAAACAAAAATCAAAAGAATAGCCTAAGTAAAATTTCGGCCCTATAGAGTTTAAATGGTTGTGTTTACTTTTAAATTTTTCTGAATTGATATTTGAATTTAGGACAAAATTTACATGAGGTATGTAAATTTTGGTGATTTTTGGAGTTAGGATGCAAAATCCTTAAGTTAGGGGTAAAATGGTCATTTTCCCACATGTAGAGGGTAAAAATGATAATTTTACTCTAAGTTAATTTTTCTCTATATTTCTAATTGTTAGTGACTAAGTTTTAACTTTTAGAAAATCACTATTTTCAGTTCTTCGTGATCTTGTTTGAGTTGTCTATAAAAAGCGAAAATCGAGGTAAGTTAGCTTTTAACTTACTAGCAGTTTAATGTGTATGAATGATAAGTAAATGAACTATAGTGTATGTATGTATGTTATAACATGTGTCATGCCAAGCCATTACATAATTATCTATTACACAGAATTTATTCTGTCACGAGTTATTCATTTGTTACACAAGATATTCTGTCACGTATTGTTATACATTGCAAGTATGCCATGTTAAGTGTGTTGCCTGTTATATGTTATATCATGTTATGAAATGTTTCTATTTCAAGCAAGTCATATCTTTTGAGTTACGTTCAAGTCATGTTGTGTTACGTCAGGATTTCTGTCCTTTTGTACTCTAGTCACGTTTTGTCTCAAATACAGTTTGTGTATTTCGAGAACAGTCATGTCAATCACGACCCTAAGTGCTAGGATGGGGTAATATCCTAGTGGAACTCCTTTGTTCACGCTGGAGTGTTTAATAAGGTGTGAAATTTTCTGAGTTGACGAAATATAGTCAACGGGTAGCGGCCGGGACCTAACTAGCTGGTCACCGGAACGCGCCAGGCTCTAATGCCGATGGAGCCACATTTTAGCTGGTGCAGATACCAGAAAGATTTCAGTTCTCGTGGGGTCCATCATGAGTATGGCACATACGGTATGGGGACCATATAGAGTGTGGCACATACGGTTGGTGCAGATACCAGTCATAACGCACTCATAGCTGGTGCAGATACCTGTGATGTGATGCGGTAATCGGTAGGGACACATGGTTCTAGGGAACCCATGTAGTATCCAAAAAGATAAGCTTAAGCAGATAAAGAAAAGGATTTCATGTTAAGTCAAGTTTCAGATCAAGTCTTGTCAAGTCAAGTCTCAGTTGAAGTCTAGTTCAGTTTAAGCAAGTCAAGTTCAGGTCACGCTTTAGTTTAGGTTATGTCAGTTGCATTATATGATGTGTCAAGTTATTCTATGATTACTTATGATTTTAATTATGCATTCATGCTTTTACTGTCATGCATGCATCATTAACCTGGGTGAAGGTTTTCTATTAACTTACTGAGATTTGTAATCAAATCTCACTGTAGTAGTCCCACTACCATTCCCACCCAAATGGTAGATTTTGTCACAGGACCTGAAGAAGAAACGGAATTTGACCAACTGGACACGGTCGACTAAGTGACGGTGCGGCGTCAATGTTAATATAGTAGTTAACTTAAATTACTACTTGTATTATGGAGTTGCATCTCCAGTACTCTTTTGATCATAGCCATTTTGGACTAGTGTTATGATCTCAGCTATTTAGTATGTCCTTTTGTATGAAATATGTTTTAAGTTTTTGGGATACTTTCAGTTTGGTGCATAGTATTGATAATGAAAGAAAAAAAAAAATTTATCCGCTGCGATTATTACATAATGCTAGATGCATGTTAGGAACATCGCATCATATATGTCATGAACGGGGGCAGGTAACCGTGTGTTACATGTCTCGACGCTTCAAATGTCCTTCCAATCCCAAGCGAAAATTTGGGGGCGTCTCACAATGCTTAGTCGATATTGGCGAACACTCGTAGCAAAGCAAGTTGCACATAATTGCAGCCTGACTGGAGATCTTGAGGCCAAGCGTCCTGCCCTCACATGCTGCTGTCTTTCCCAATCTCGAAGCTAAAGAGTCTCTCATATACATGTTTGGAGAAAAGAGAGGACGGATTGGGAGCACTTGAGAGAAAGTGAAGCTGGAGGCAGGGGTCTTTGGGGTTTCATTAAGGGAAAAAAAAAATAGAGGAGTGACTTTGCTAAGTTGCAAGGTAAAATTGTAAAAACTGTAAAAGTTTAAACCTTGATCAATTTGTAAAAGTTTATGCATACGCCGACAAATGTATATTTAATTAATGCGTGAAAATGAAACGTCAATAAATTTCTATTTTTTAGGCATATCTATAAGCTCTGCTAATATAAACGCCGCTAAATCCTTTCTACTTTATTGACGTTAATGCAAACGCCAACAAATGTATATTTAATTAACAACATAAAAGTGAAATGTTGATAAATTTTTATTTTTTCGGCATAGCTATAAGAGCTGCTAATATAAATGCCTTTAAATCCCCTCTAATTTATTGACATTTATGTAAAAGCTGAAAAATGTATATTTAATTACCGGCATGAAAATGAAACTTTGATAAAAAACTATTGTTCTGGCATATCTATATCCTCTGATAATATAAACGCGGCTAAATCATCTCTAATTTGCCGGCATTTGCATAAATGCCGACAAATGTATATTTAAGTAGTGGCATATAGGCAGAGCCGGATTAGGTGAAAAATAGAATTTTACACCATCCAATCATAGTTTGACACGTATATATTTTAAGATATGTAAAATAAACTTGGTTGTAGGGTAAAAACCTTCTCACTCTCCCAATTCCCGTATTTCTCCTCTCCCCTTGTATCGTCTTTCAATCCCTTCTCTCTGTCTCTGTCTCTCTCTCTCTCCTTGACAAACACGCTCACATTCTCTCCCTCCCTCCTTCCATTCGCTTCCTTCAACCTCATCACCCAAAATACAAAATTTACTAAACACAATTGAATCGAATGTACTTTAATTCTATAGTTACTAACTTCTTGCTATTCAACTCAGAAAACAACTGATACATACCGCTTAAAACATTGATTGAAGATATGCGAACTCAAGCAATTAATTGAATCGAACGCACTTTGATTTCATAAATGCAAGTTTCTTTTTTTTTTTTTTTTGAAGAAAATTATAGATTGAAGATACCCATAAGTTTTGGTACCTAAAATGATCTTTTTGCGCTGATATTTGAGGAATTGAAGCCAACGTCACGTTCAAGATTTTAGAAGGAAGAAATTATCAACCACTTTGGTTTGTTCACGTTCCTCAGTAAACACGTTCATGTTCTAGAGTTAGGGTTTGGAAAGAAAGAATCCAGATTTTTACTGTTTTCTAATGCTTGGATTTGATGAACAGCAGATGAATGTTAATGTAATTAAAAAAAAATGAGATATTTAACTCTTCAATTAAACAATCAAAGTTTTAATTATTAAAAGACGAAATGGAAAGGAGAGAGAGACCGACAGGTTGTGCTTGAGGATAAAGAGAGAGAGAGAGAGGCAGACGGGTTGGCTTGAGAAGAGAGAGAGGCTGGCTTTGGCCTATGAAGTTGAGGAAAGAGAGAGCTTGGCAATGGAGGAGAGAGGTTGAGCAACATGCTTCTGACATTTTTTTCTATTTAATCTGCTATAGTTGCTTTGAAGATTTGGCTGGAGATGAGAGAGAGAGTGAAATGAACAAGTAACTCTAGAAAAAATAAGAAAACGAACTGAATGTAGAGAGGATTGCGGGGTATGAGATAGAACAGAGGGTAATAATCTACAGTGGTATCCATGGTAAACAAAATGAAAAGCTTACGTGTTCTTTTTCCATTGGATGGTGTAAATTTCTAATTTACACTCTAACCAATTTGAAGTTTTTCTCTTAGTATAAATGTTGGTAAATGGTCATTTTTTTGTAGTGATTATATATGTTGAGTTCCATCTAATAGGAACATCTAAACACACTATTTCCCACACTCAATGTTCAATTTTTTTGTACATTTTTTAAATGTATCAAGTTTTGCTGGTGAAGACTTCATATATTTTATATCATTTATAATATTATTTACTATATCATGTATATATTTTAAACCATTACATACAATACAATGAGGTTTAAAATATGTGCAACATATCAAATGTGTAGAACCTTGCCCCAAAAAATTGTTAACTCCTTATCTCTTATGCTCTTTCTCACATGATCAATAGCAACATTATTAAATGATGCATTATGAACATTGATTATAAAAGAACTGATTAATCTCCGAATCCATAATGCTGGACTCTAACATCCAAATGATGGTCCCATCCTTATGATTAGGACTATGACAAAACATAATGATTTTCTTATTCAAGACCCAAATTCAACCAATGAAATGACATGCAACACATATATAATTCTTGTTTTACACTGATGTCCATATATTGGTGGTCAAATAAATTTTTTGAAAACTCAACAAAGCCTTCAACTTTTGCAAGGTAGTTCCGGATGGCAAGGTGTATTTGGATTTTAAAGTACTTAAGAGTTCAATAAATGTCGGATGCTTCATAAGCCTAAATGACAATTCAGATTGGATAAAATAATTGGCAATTATCATTATTATTCTTTTAGGACTATATTTTCCTAATTCTTGAGGACTATATCTTTTACTATTAATCCTAACTCTTGATTATGATGGTGATTTACCATTTTCAAGATTTTTCTCTACAATGAGAAAGACTTGACAAGAACATCAAAGGTGGTATGACATTGATGAAGAGTCATTTTTATAATGGCATCTATATAGCTTTGATCAATAATTGCATCGGGCTTTAGGGTTAATGGGATCAATAGGTTCAACTTTTGCAAAATGAACCCATACATTAGATATTGGTACTTGTTGATTTGGTTCTTTTTGCCTTTAGGACTAGTGCTTTCTTCCACTTCCAATAATATATGAGTCGAACCACCAATACTATCACTAAAACTATCTTCCATTTGTTTTAAAAATAAAATTAAAAATATATAAATATAATAAAAATCAAATTAACAACAAAAGAGAATGATAGAAATCAAATAAAATCAAATCAAATTAATAGTACAGTGGTTTGTATAGTTATAGTCACTATTCTTCTAGAAAATAGACCAATAATGCAAATGAAAAAAAAAGTTTAAATAGAAGGAGATACTCTTGATATGATCAAAACTTTCAATGATATAGATGTACATGAGGAGGAAACATAAAATGGAGATCTATGTTCGTATTATAATATGAGATGAAGTCTATGACCCCAAATAAAAGTTTTTGATATATTCTTTTTGTATGTCCTATTTTATTACTCAGTTAAAAAAAAAAAAACCAACCCAAATAAGCTAATAAATACTAGAAATCAATATCTTTTAGCAATTCTATTCTTCATTTGAATTTTATTATCCTTAATCAATTGTGCTGAATACTTGTTTTGCTGTCTCCCTCTCTATATTTTAGGCATAGATATGTTATTTAGTATGGTACGTTTGATACACCTATAACTTACAATTAATTTTTCTTATCACTTACTGTTATAATATGATTCTCTGATTGAAAGAAGTCGGGGTTCAACACACTTTTCAATTACTAAGAATACCAATTAAGGAGTAAAAGTATTGTGACGCCCCCAATCCCTTCTTGGGATGAAACAGAGACTTAGAGCGTTAGGACATGCAACACAAGGATACATACCCTCATTCATGATAGTTAATATGTAATGCATCCTAGTATGCAACTAGCAATATGCAATAATCGCAGTGGAAATAAATTGTTAAAATGTAAGATATGCTAGAATAACTAAAAACATCCCGACTTCATTAGAAAATCATCATGTTCAAAATATCAATTTAGCACAAACTTATATACAAAGTCATATCATCATCTTCATGCGATTTATAGCATGAAAGACTCGGACTATAAGCATCAAAATTAAATCTAACTTCCTCACAAAATCTGGCTCCTCCTCAATCATGCAAATCCAGTGCTCCATGAATCTTGTCCTAGTCAATTCCTAACACAACTTCTATCATATGAAGTGGAATGATAGTGGTCTTATAAAAGGGTAAGATTTACTCAAAATTTCAGTAAGTTAAACAACTAACTGGTACAAAGATAAATCAATTATGAAAAATTATAAATATGTAATGCATGAGATGTAGAAAATCAGTATGCATGTTTCCTATCTAGATTCCTCAACGTCTTTTAAAAATATGGATATACTGGTTTTTACTCAATAAGTAATTTCGCCATCATTTTTTAGAAAAGATAACTTCTCCATAAATATTTCATCATAAACTTTCATCATTATAAGCTTACATCATTATCTTAATTAATAACATAACATGTGGTAATGTCACAGTTCCTCATATGCACTGTGAGTACCTGCCAGTGACCGTAATACAACTCACATTGAAACTGCGTTATCTATAGACTTGTTCTTAATGCATTGGTAAATATAATATAATATCATAAAATTCATAACGTATACACCCACCAACGTTAAGTGTCATAACATGTTGATTTCGCTCAGATATTCTTTTATAAGAACACATACGAAACCTATTGACTGTTCTTCATCAACCAATGGGTTACCACTCTATTATTAAAAACTCTAGAGTAGACAGATGAGTTCCATCAGGATAATTCTCCTTCCTGGTCTTTGGGGTTGTGACAAAATGATTTTTCATGCTATGTTTTGGAAAATGTTTCTCATGACATGTGCGTATATAGTAAATTTTATGCAAAAATGATATTTATAAATGTAATATGCAAAAATGATAAAAATGTCACATGTTATGTAGGTATGCACTCAATGTATCATATAACATGATAATTTATGCTAAAAATGATAATTGAAGTATGAAATGAGCATTTATTAATAATTTACAAATAGTCTATCAATGTGTAAGTTAGAGGCCAACTTACTAACTTCTAGAAAAATTTAAAATTAGCGTCGTAGTTGTGTAAATCATGTGAATACTAAGTTAGGATTAATACTTTCATGGATATGTTCAAAATCAAAGGCTCCAAAAATTGGGTATTTACAAAAATATCTCTAAACTTTCAAAAATTGCCATTTTAGCCCTAAATTTTCACTAATTGCAAATGAACTTTAAATTTAATCAAATTTCATGAACTTTATATTTTTGGTATTCTAAAACCATCTATGCCTTTGAATTTTTAAAATTCAGAGTGAAACCTGTCCAATTAGTCCCAACTCATTGCATACATTCTAGTTGATGTCTATGTATATTTTCAACTATTGATCCTTATGAATGCATGCATATGAGTTTTCTTTAATTACTAATGATCACTAACATCTTTAGGGACATTATTAAGTCTAATCCTCAAATTCATCCAAACACTTAATCAAAGCTAAGAAATCCATAATCACCAATATGCTTAAAACCGATCTATACTTGAAGATCAAAACAAGATAGATTTAAAACCTATCATGGCATGCTTCTGATCACAAATTTAACCTTCCATAATCATATTAGGATAATGATAGATCATATAAAATCATGCTTAGTACATGTCATAGTTAAATTTCTATTTAAAACATTCAATCATTCAAACATTCCTTTAATTAACTTGGTCTTATATTAAGCATCATAACCTTCTCAAAACTCAACTAAATGTTGTACCAACACTTGTAAATAAAACTTGAAATGCCAATTAAGATCAAAAGGAAGAACACTTACAAATGTCATGGCCTTCCAAGCACTCTAATTGCCTTACACAAGAATTCACCAAAACTCACTCGATTTGCACTCTTTTAATCTTTAAAAGGGAAAAATACTCTCAAGGCTCAAGAGGACGGTTGGAATTGTGGTGTGGGTGAAATGAGAAGGGGAGGTAAGTATTTATAGGAGGTCAAGGGGTGAGGGGTGTTGGCTTGGGTGATTGGTGATTGGGTGAAGTGGGAGGTGCTCAAATCCAGATTTGCTTGAGCTTAGGTCAGCTTGTGTAGGGGCAATAGTGGCTTAAAACCACCATGACTACCTCTTCACAGTTGCTACATTGATCCTAGAAGGCAAGTCTGGTTGTGAGGCATCATTTGGGTGGCAGAAAAACCATCAAACAACCATTGAAAATAGGTGGATGAAGGAGGTTTTGCAGTGGCAGAAAATCAGTTTGGTTTTAGATGTTTTTGGGCAGCAAAAATGAGTCAAAATCCTTCATGATAACATGGGACTTTTTGGTGATTGGGTGGAGAAGGAGGTGGCGTGGGTTGGTGGTACAAACCATGGCAGGAGACTGGTTCAAATTCAATCCAATTGGTTACAACATAAACTAAACCAAGGTGCACCTGGTTTGGTTCTTTAGATTGGTTTGTGCATATAATTTCGTCCAAGGCTTAAACTGACTTCGGAAGGGTCTCAAGAGGTGTTTAAGGACCATATTAACCTTGAGTACAAATCACAAAAATGTTGGACCCAAGGCAAAACAGTCCAAACATTACAAAGGGCAATGCACAAAACCGATTGAAGCATGGTTTGGGCTTGTTATGTCATTTTTCTTAATTATATGTGGGATGATTTAGTTAGGGTATTAACATGGTCTAATCATGGTTTAAGAGAGTATTAATTCAATAAAATTTGAATTAAAAAGTTTAAGAAAAGATTAAGCATGATTAAACTTCAAAGCATGGCTTAAAGTACACTAAACTTAAGTATTATGGTTAATGACTTTAGCCAATTTTTAAAACTTAATTTAGGTACTTTGAGTGTGATTTGGATTTAAGGAAACTAATGGTATGGTATATTGGGCTTTTGGTCTTTGAATAGTGAAAAGAGTCCAAACATGATTTTGGGATATGTGGGCTTAAAATGGCCAAATGTATGGGTTCAAGGCTTAAAGGCTCTTGGGCTTTGAAGGAGAGATCCTCATTTTATAGATTTGTAGGGTTAGAAAAAAATCTCGAGATCCACTAAATTGGGTTTGAAAAGATTTGACTTGGCCTAAATGGGCTATGGGTTCATTCTATATCAAATTTGGCCAAAAGGCCTTATGCCTTCCTTATAATTGGGCCATAACTAATCTTGAACTCCTAAAGGCTTGGACCAAGAATGCTCTAAAGTCTTAAAAAGCCTCATTAAAATTATTAATAGGCTTGCCTCTCTAATATTTGGCTCATTAACACTAAGTACCATTATTAATGCTAATCTCACTATCAACCTTAATGCAAGTAATTAACTCATAATTAAGAGCCTAATACCTCCACTCTTATTAAATTAGGCCTAATAACCTTATGTCTTTTTTATTGAGCCTATTTTTTAGAGTACTTTAAGAAAGATTTAAAACTTTATATCTCCCAAGTTAACTCTATAATCTTTTTAACTTCTTAACCTTCGCCTATCGCATCCTTAGTGCATTAGAGGTCTAAAGTCTTCTTGTCTATCAAGTTAGGTCTAGTGTCCATCAAATTGAGCCTAATGCCTTAGTGTCTCTCTAAGCCTTATACCCAAAAAGCTTGAGCCCTTAATAAATTAATCTCTTAGACCTTCCTAAGTCCATCAAGAATTTTACCTAAATTACTTAACTCATTGTTGTGACAACCATCCAATGTGCCATGTGTCATTTCCTTATAGGCCTCTTGGATTCTTATTAATAAATCATTAAACATTCTCCAAAACAATACTACTAAACCAATTAAGATCCAAAAATTTTCATTTTCCTAAAAAATCAATATTGCACTAAAATCTCTTAATAATTCTTCTAAACCCAAAGTATATGTCATTTTTGCCAAATCAAATATCCAAAACGTTTTTATTCTCAAATAACTCAACTCTTAATTAACTAGAATTAAGGCTACTAAGGTCAAGGCTTAAAGGCATTAGGCGGGATGTTACCAGTATTTATGGTGTTTGTATCTTCTATAATTTGTCTAAAAAAACTTCTTTAAGGTAATGCATCTAAATATCTAAACTAGCTGCATATACTTACGTAAACATTGTTTTAGGTTTTGCCATTAAGAATCTTTAATAAGGCTTATTATTTGTTTTTATTAATGTTAGTAAGCAAATATATACCTTTTAGAGATGAAATATTGTGTTTTTTTAATCATACTAGTTTGGTTTCTTGTTGTAACAAGTTTTACTATTTATAAGTTGTAGTGCATACACATCACTTACTATGATATCTATTATTGTTATAAAAATAATAAAAATATATTTTTATGTTAGTTGATGTGACAAACTCTCAAATCTACAGTGTGTTTGATGTGTTAATAAAAAAGCTTGCAAATATATATTTTTTCTATTAGAATCGATGACTTACTAGGTTTAGTTTCCAGTTCAGTAAATCTCTTTGATGCACTAAATTTTAGATTATGTGTTTATTTCGGTTATAAAATTTCATTTAATGGATATTTCTTAGAGAAGATAAATCATTCTTTTTGAAAAAAAAAAGTAAGTCCGAAAAAGTAATCTATTTATGAAACACAAATATAATATCACGAGGAAAAAAATTATGGCTAACAACTGCTCAAACAATTATATAGCAATTATATAGCATGTAAGTTGTGCTCCTAAACTCGAATTGCTAATTGCCAAAGCAAGCATTTATACCATATTAATCTATTAAGCATTCAAGATTTGTAACGGCAACAAGAATAATTGAATTCTTGTCAACGTTGATTGAAATAACACTATTTCAACCAACAATGTTTTCTTCAACCTCTAGCCCATAGAATCTACAATTAAAACCTCAAGTTCTCTCTCTCTTCCCACATTCTGGACAATAATGATGGAGTTGATGATGTCTCCCCAACACTCTCGAACCCAGGCGGTGGTGATATACTACGGTGAAAATTTTCTGAAAAATTTATGTTCATCTCTATTTCAGACATTGCTTGTTTCCACTTTGAGTGAAAATCTTTCAATAATTTTCTTCATAGTACTAAGTAACAATATTTTTGAAGTTACCAGTTTATTTGAACTATTCCACAGTGATACTCCATCGATTGACACTCCCATGGGAAATCGTCACCATAAGGAGGATGCACACGATTTTGTGTAATCACCCCCGGAGATCTATATAGATGTGTTGAAACAGATCCAATTAGAACCCAATCATATAAATGGCCAAGCTCGAGTTACCTGTAGCTAGATATTCATCCTCTATTTTAAATTGGAATTATCCCAGACTAGCGTTGGAAAGTACTATTAGACAATGAAAATGAGGTGTCAGACCTAGTCATGGGTACTGTGAGAAGTATTAGCAAAACCTTATAGACAGAGAGTGATCTAATCTCTCTTTGGCAAAACTTTTACACAACTTATGATTCTCTTTTGAATCTTTTCCAATGTTATATTTCAGAATTACTGTTATGTAAAGGTATGCCTTTGGACTAGATTTTTTTTTATCCGGTTCGGAACCCAAAAATCTAGGTGAATCTGGGAGGTTATCCTCCCAAGTCTATTTTGGATACTAAGTAAATACTCAGGTATCTGTAATTGGGATTGTTTTAAAAACCGTTTCAATTACAAAACGACATCATTTTGTTTATAAAAATGATGTTGTTTTGTATTCTTGATTATAATTTATTTCCCTAGCTCTACACTTTACTTCTCTCTCTCTCTCTCTCTCGCTACTCTTTCTGAGTTTTGAATGTGAATGTTAGTTTGTATAGGAACTTTTTTATGTTTGTGTTTAAAGTTTGATTATAGGTGCTAGGTTTTGTATGTAAATGATGGGTGTATAGGGATTTTTGTGTTTCTGGGTCTAGTTGTGTCTATGTGCATGTCTATGGGCGCATGTTTTATGGATTGGCCTTCAAATATTTCATCATGGAGCTAGATTATTAAATATCGTATAGAAAAAGAACATAAGTTTGGTTATTTCTTACTTTGTTTGATGACTACAAATATGACTATGTGATTCAAGTTCTCGCATATGCATGGATGAGTCCATTACACATATCATAACCTTGTTTGGATGCTAGTATTTGTTTTGCAAAGTGATTAATATATGTCTGCATCAAGCATTTCAAGTATTGCCGTTACAAATTTTGAATGCTTAATAGATTAATATGTATGACTGCTTGCTTTGGAAATTAGTAATTTGAGTTTAGGAGCACAACTTACATGCCATATAATTGTTCACGCATTTGTCAGCTATAAGGTTTTTCTTTGTGATATTAGATTTGTGTTTCCTAAATAGATTACTCTTCTGAATTTCCTTTACTTTTTTAAAAAAGAATGGATTTTCTTCTCTAAGAGATATCTATTAAATAAAATTGTATAATTGAAATAAACATATAACCCAATATTTAGTGCATCAAATGAAATTTTCTTCTATGTGAATGTTAGTTTGTATAAGGACTTTTGTGTTTCTATATTTAAAATTTGATTACAAGTGTAGGATTTTGTATATAAACGATGGGTGTATAGGGATTTTTATGTTTTTGGGTTTAGTTGTTACTATGTGCATACACCTATGGGCGCAGACCTTTTATTTAGATTGGCCTTCTAATCTTTCGTTATAGATTATTAAAATATCATATAGGAAGAGGACATAAATTTAACTATTTCTTGCATTGCCCAATGACTACAAAATATGACTATTTGATTCAAATCTTGCAATTGTATGGATGAGTCCATTATATATATTATAAACTTGTTTGGATGTTGGTATTTATTTTAAAAAGTAATTGATATCTGCATCAAGTATTTCGAGTGTTGTACTAAACAACATTGTCATTTACCTGGTTGAAAGGAATCTCAATCAAAACGACAATGTTAGTTTTGCCTTCGTCGATCATTCTTACTTTAGTTTCATACGACGTCGTTTCACACAAGGTTGAAGACGACGTCATTTTGAAGACATTAGGTGTATAAGAAATGACAGGATAAAGTTTTGAATGAAATCTATACATTATCAAATGACGATGTTCCTTTTGGACCTAAGTGGCACAAAACAGCTCGCAAATGAATTATTATAGCCCACTTTGTTGAGGCTCGCAAGATTATAAAGGATTGGACCCAAACCTAAGCCTAGAAGGAAAAAGACCAGGCTTCTGACCCGTAGATATCCATTTGACCTGGACTTTCAACCCGCAAGTCAAGTGAAGAAGTGAGCCTTATACTAAGCCACTGATCGAGTTGCTGACCAAGCCTTTGATCGTGCCAGAAATCGGTTTACTGTGTCTGACTTTAGTTCGAACCGCTCAACCCAATTTTCTAACAGGTTTTGGTATTTTTGGCCATTCTATATTGTTTCAAGCTTAATTTAGTCCGTTCAAAAACCGTTGCGTCCTTAGTTTTGTGCCGAATTTTAATATAACACACATTGCTCGTAATAATTGCAAGAAATATCTTGAAAGAGCAAGAAGTTCAAGAGAAGTTCGCAACAATATTCAATTGAGGCACCATTTCTAATATTTTCCTTATTGGAAGTATCATAGGAAAATTTCTCAGCAACCAATTTGGATCAAGTGCAAGGGTTACTATTATTAATTTTATTAATTAAGTTATAATTTTTTATTTTTTACAGTTTGAAAACTACCGTATAATATTGTAATAGTACACATCTATTATTTTCCCTATATATGGTTGTTGATATTAAGGTTTTATTATTTATGGCACCGAAGAAAGTATTGATCCTTTGGAAACTAAAAAACCAAATAGAAGAAATTTCTTGATCTGGAAAATGTATATAACTTTTCTTATAACTCATGAAAAGACCTTATGCATATTAACAACACCAAAACCATTTGAAAATAAGAAAAATGGCCAAAGTAGAAGTGGAAGCGACATAAGTACCAAAGACAAATGAGAAGAATACAATGTTTGGGCAAGATCTTTGATTTTACATTGCAAGAATGATGAATTCATTTATCTTTCCAAAAATTATGAAACAACTAAGGAAATTATGGATGCAGTTGAAAGCAAGTATGTATTAAGATCTTATATTTATATACAATTATTATTGGCTGAGTATAATAGGACTTTCATGCAAGAGAATGAAAGTGTGAGTGATTATCTATTTCAAAGGGAATTGATTGCAAAAGAGTTATTTGATGTTGATCATCCTCTTATTAATAAAATGCAAGTTACAATCATATTTAATAGTCTTTCTTTATCTTGGGAACACATAACCATGACTTCATTGTCAATACTTTTGGTACTTGATAAAAGTACTTGATGAAGAAAAGATGAAAATGAGGAAGAGAGAGAATGGATCATCCAATCTTATGTTAACTCAAGACACGTTATCCATAAATGGTTGAAAAAGAGACAAAGTAAATCATTTAAAAACTGTTTTAATTGTAGAAAGAATGAGTATTACAAATCACAATGTCATAATAAGGAAAAAACATAAGAGAGTAAGGAAATTATGATGATAGTTCCAAAAGTAATGCTCATGGAACCAACATCAGATTCTTGGTGGATTGACTCTGTAGTAACAAGATATATTTTTAGAAATAAAAAATTGCATATGAAACCGGAAGAGAAACAAGCAGTGTTGTTGCCTAGTTGGGTAAACCCATGAAAAGTTTAAATAGTGATAGGAGAGATGAATTTGAAATTTTGAATAATTTATGCAAATTAAATGGCATAAAACATATTTATACTATGTTATACAAACTTCAACAAAATGACATTGTAGAAAGACGTAATAGAACTCTATTAGATAAGACAAGATCAACGATGGCATATGTTGACCTACTAACATAACTTTGGAGAAAGTATTGTTGACTGCAACATACATATTAAATAGAGTTGAAACCAAAGAAACTCCATACACATTATGAAATATGGACAGACCATAAATCAAATTTAAGCAAAGTCAAAGTGTGGGGTTGTGAGCACAAGTGCTTAGCTAAGGCCACCTTAAGATAAATTGAAAAATAAAACTTGAGAATGGATGCTTATTGGGTTTGTAGGAAACAATAGTGGTTACCAATCTTATCACTCTAATAAAGGATTGATAGAAAGTAGAGATGTCATTTTTCTTAGAAAATATATATCTAATTACTCAGTTGATCTTATGGATTTGTTGAATGATCTTAAAAATCAACAAATCTCTACAAAATCTAACAATGAAAATGCTAACGTTACTCAAATACAAAGTAATGGAAGTAAAAAAAAAGTTTGATCAAAATCAATCTTTAATAATTGATGTTGTAGATAGTGGGAGCAAAATAACTAGACGACCATCAATATTATTTTAACATCATGATGTTTTTAATACTAGTATTGAGAGTTTAGAAAATGATCATGACAATTTTTCCTAGGCAATGAATAATATCGATTCAGATAAATGTTTTAAAGCCATAAAAGATGAATTAGAATTGATTAATAAAAATAATGTTTGTGAGTTAATTGAACTTCCAAATGGCAGAAAGGCTATTGGTTGCAAGTGGGTTTTCATAAAGAAATTTAATGTCGATGAAAGTTTGGAAATATATAAAGTAAGAATACTGGCCAAATGATTCAGTTAACAACCAGGTGTAGACTTTGTAGATATTTATTTTTCTGTTGCAAAATTTATATCTACGAGGATAATCATATCTATAGTTGCATAAAGGAATTTTGAATTGCATCATTTAAATGTTAAAATGGCTTTCCTTAATGGTGAATAAAAGGAAGATATTTTTATGATTCAACTTGAATGATTCCAAATTGAAGGATATTAAGAAAAAGTCTACAAATTAAAAAAATCATTGTATGGACTTAAGCAATTTTCAAGACAATGGTACTTGAAGATTCAGCAAGATATTTGAAGATTTCATATGAAATAGCCCACTAGACCACTACGTATACATATGGAAATGTAACAATAAAATAACAATATTATCTTATAAGTTGATGATATATTGTTAGAAAGTAATTGTCTATATATGTGAATAAAACAAAAGAATTATTGCAATCTAAATTTATAATGAAAGATATGGGTGAAGCCACTTATATTCTTGGGATAAGAATTTCAAGAGAAAGAAATTAAAAAACTTTATATTTAGATCAAGAAAAATATCTAGAAAAAATACTTAAAATAATTTGTATAGAAAATTGTAAATCCTTAAGTACACCTGTTTGCAAAGAAAATACTTTTAGTAAGAGTAAGTATCCAAAATATGAGGAAGAAACAAGTAAAATGCTCAAAACTCCCTATTCTCAAGTTGTTGGAGTCTCATGTATGCAATGAAAAGTACAAGACTTGACATTTGTCATGCAATTCGTTTTGTAAGTAAATATCAATCTAATTTGGGCAAGGAACATTGGCAAGCGGTAAAACATCTATTAAGATATTGACTAGGTACCAAAATATGAAGTTGTGCTTTGGAATAAGTGATCTAGAATTGATTGACTATAGCCAAGGTCCTTTGGATTAGATGGTATAAGGCCTGGTCTCCAAATGAGAATACTAGGTTCGAACTCCCACTCCCTGTATAAAAAAAATAAAAAAAAAGAATTGATTGGCTATAGTGATACTAATTTTAGGAGTGATGTAGATTATAGAAAATCTATAAGTGGATATATATTTCTATTTGGTGGTAGAACAATTTATTTGTTAAGAAAGAAACAAGGATGTGTTGCTAAGTCAACAATGAAAGTCATGTATATTGCTTGTAGCACTACAGTCAGTAATGCGGTTTGGATGAAAAACTTTATTGAAAGTTTAAGTTTGAATACATCCACTGAACCAGTCAATGTGTTTTGTAATAATTAGTCTGTCATATCATTAATAAAAAGTAGAGCACATAGTTTTAGAAAAAAACACATTGTTGTACATTATCACTATGTTTTAAATATAGCGGGAAGAGATGAAGTCAAAGTTAATTTTGTTTCCTTGACTAAAATGATTGCAGATCCAATGACCAAATGATTGTTTCTAGAAAACTTCAGAGAACATGTAATTCTCCGTATTTTAGTGTATTTTTTTAATTGAATAATGATTTTATTTAATTTAAATATTAGTTCTCTTGTTCTAATTTATCGTTTTTATCGTTGAGTTAATTTTTGATTTTTAAGTTGTGAAATTATTTTGATGTGCTTTCTTGATATTAATTATTGTTTGCAATTAAATTACCCCTTGCTTTAATTTATTTTATTGTGGGACTCTAATTATTTTATTTTATTAATATTGAGTTGTAGTGTTTTTATTTAGCTCTTATTTATGTTTATTGTGCATTTTTTTTTTCCTTTTGAGTCCAGCCCAGTTGATTTCCAGCCCCTATCCTTGAGCACTCAACCCAGCCCATTGATTCCCTATACGGCGTCGTTTTTGCCCCAGCCTTAGGGCTTCTTCTTTACTTCTTCTCCTGCGCCGACTGCTTCTACATTTTCATTTCTGCTTTATTTTCCTCTTCTTCTCCCAGCCTGTGCGACAACTTCTACTTTTATTCGCCTTCATTTTATCTTCATTTCTTCCTACTGTTTTCACTGTGTGTTGGCTGTTACGTCTTCTCCATCTCCATTGCATTTTCAGTTTTTCCTCTTCAAGTCAGTGAAACCGCACGCCGCTTTGTTCCATGCGGTGAGCTTTGTTCTCTCTCGCGCCGAGCCCTCTCTCTCTCTCTCTCTCTCAGATTTGTGCTCTCTTTTGTTTCCTTCTCTTCATTCTCTCTCTCACTCATCTTTCTCGGCCTTTTTCGCTCTCCCTCCCACTCATCTCACTGCCTCTCTCGCCCTCACGCCCAGCTCAATGGCATCACTGCACACTACCTCACGTCCGAACACCAGGAAAACAACCCAACCACCTAGCAACTTTCCTCCGTTTTGCTATGCCAAAATAGAGCAGTTTTTGTACTCTTAGCCCCTTTTCCTCCCCCTGCCTGACCACCCACCACCTTCATGCACCTTCATTTGCCAAAGAAAGATGCCATAACACTTTCAGACACTGCCCAGGTTAATGCTCAGCACCCCTGACCACTGCATGCCTTGTTGTCTCACGATGAGCTTCCCCTCTCCCTCACGCCGTGATCACCATCTCTCTCTCTTTCTTACACATCATTTCTCCCTCTTCCTGTGACCTGCCGTCGCCCTCACCATCGTAGAGCACCGACCAGCTCCACTGTGACCTCCTTTCCCCTCGGTGAGCCTCTGCCTCGCAGATTACGATTTCATAAACATGTTTTCTTGTATCAAAGTCTCGCGGAGGCAAAGCATAAGGTTGGTCATGCATAAAATATTTTTATGATGAAATTATATTGTTAACCGTTGAGTTACAAGCTATGTTAGTCTATTTAAAAATTTTAATATGTATGAGATTTTATTTTATAATAGTTTAAAAAAATTTTATACAGAAAATTTTCTAAATGATTTAAATTGTTAAGTAAAGTTTTCTATGTGATTATTGTAGTCAAAAGTAGACGATGACTATGTAATTTTATTCTTAAACATTTTAGATATGATCTAGTTTATTAAATAATAGTGGTTGTTTATTTTTAAAATATTTTGGTATGGTTATATGATCTAGTATTAAATTTATAGTTTGATTATAATAATAAGTAAGTTAGATTGTTTTTAATGTCTTAGTCAAAGTTATTAGCTGGACATCGACGATTTCAGAAAGAGATAATATATTTTGAGCTTATGAGAATTTTAGGTTTTGAGAAATTAAAATAGGAGCATAGGCTTAAATATTGAAATACATATTCTATTGAAATTTATGGGATTTACGTGATTATTTTATAAGTGACGAGTAATAGTTGTTCGGCATTTTTGAGGAATTTTCTGAAAAGCTAAGAAGTCCAGGTAAGCGGGGTTCCTATATTAGATTTGCTTAAAAGAAATGAACTGAGATTGATTTGTAAAAAAATGTGCATCTTGTTTTAAAAAGAAAATGTGAAAAACAATCTCAGTATATATTTTGTATTCATTCATGAGATATGTATGAAAGAGAAAGGAAATGCTTTTGACATGAGCAATATTTGACATGTTTTTAAAATATGCAAAAGAGCGAATATGATATCAATGAGATTTATACATGTGATATGAAATGATTTGAATATGTTTTTGATAAAATGGAAATGATATGAATATGATTAGCACGTGTTTTGATATGATATGGATATGAAAAATCTTTGGCATACTTTTCTGTTTGATTCTGATTCTAATATGATGATATTGGTTCACGTTATATGGTTGGTACCAACATAATATGATATGATATGAATGCACCTACTTTGGAAACAAAAGTGGTCGTTTATGTGTTCTTTCCTGTGTACACACTCGAGACTCCAAGATTGAAAAAAGAAAAGTTTCACCATATGATACTGTCTAGTTTGGCCATCGAGGATAGCACAATCCTACCACGAGGGTTAAATACGGTATATGATATGATATGATATGGTGAGATGAATATGTTCAGTTATGTTATGCCAAAGCATTTTTAAATATGAAAATGGTATTTGAATATTAAATGAATCTTTGAAAATGAACAGTTGGTCTTTGGGTATTAGAAGATTGAAAATTTGCTCATTTTTTGATAACACGTTTTTCTACATATGAAAATGAAATATTTTGTTTTCTGCATACCGAACTTTCTGAAAAGGCTCATGTTTACATACTAGCATATGTTTTCTGTTTACTGAGTTGTTGATAACTCACCCCTTATCTTCATAACATTTTTCAAATGATTTTGGAGGGTACAGCTGGGATCAAAATTAGAAATCGTGTATAAGGTTATTTGAACATATTGGATCAAGTACAAAGATGATATTTTGGTTATTGGAGATTTATTCTGGTAGTTCTGTTTTGCTCTGTTGACTTGGTATCTTAAAAAGTTGATAAGTTTATTTTGAAATTTTTGTGACATTTAGATTAATCTTATTGGAGTAGTTGATCTGAAACAGTGAGTTGTATCTGTTATTAAAAATATTGGAGAATTGACTTTTTAACTATATGGTTGAAAAATGATTTTGAATGACAAAGAGTAACCCTTCGACCCCTCTGGGACCGAGGCATAACAAAACATGTGGCTAGAATGTGGTTGAAATATACCTAAGTAGAATAACCTCATGGTTAGCACATATAACTCAAGAAATTCATGAGACACCTAGATAAATGGAGTTTTGAGAGATTGCCTAAATAAAAGGTTAGTCATTTGTGAAATCACTAATAAGGTAATTAAGGAAAATCTCGAGAATGGACTTAGAGGAATTACTTAATGAAAGTTTAGTGCATGTTAATACATGTTTTGTGTATTTGACTTAAGTCATCAATTTTGATGAGGATGTTTACTTAGTCATGGGTAATTAATGACATTAACTAAAGATATTGTGAAATGAAGTCACCCGTAATACGTAATCAATGGGAGAATATATAGTAAATGGTGCGATCAGATAAGATAATGACAAAGCATATGCACATAAGGCCTAGTCATGATCTGACTTTGATTTGTAGGAGTTGCATATGAGAGTTAAGTTTTGGAGAATTTAATATTGGTACCAAGGTAAACTTCTTTACCTGTATTCGTTACTGTTGTTGTGTGTTCAAGTGAGAGATGCAAATGCACAAGTGTGACCACACAAATTAGTGTATACCCCAGTACATGTGCATCCTCCCCATGATAACAGTCTCCCATAAGAGTTTTCGGTTGAGGGAGTGTCAAGAGATACAACTGTTCGGTTTAATCCAAAAATTGTGCCTGTTGCCAACCGCTACTTATAGGTCTGTAAATAAAAACCAAATGTGCAATAATTGAATCACTTTGAACCCTCTCACCAACACCAGCCTGTGAGACAAACACCGTAACAGAAATCTCACCAAATCGATCCACAATCCAACAATCCGGTGCAGATTGGCCGTCTCTCTAGTTCACAGCTTGCACGTAAAGGACCAGTTTGAATCTCTTTTTCCCTTTTCCCTTTTTGGTAAATAAATGCAACACTAATTTGAATCTCATTTGCTTCGAACCCTAGTCCCTACTTCTCAAACCAATGAAAACAGAACAAGAAAGGTAAAAGCTAGCTAGCAAGTATGACTATCTAGCTAGTTCCTTTTAAGCTCCACTTTGGACAGAATGATTGTATATATGATGTGGTTGTTAATTAATTATTATATTTTTTCCTTTTATTTTATTTAGTTTAATTTTCTCATTTTTGTTATTTTTGCCACGAGACTAGAAGAATCTCAAGTGTGCAGTTAAAACAAGTTTGAATGGACCAAAGACCCAAACAGTTGATCAGCACCTCCACCAAAAGAATATATCCAGAGAAAAAGACCTACACCAACGCAGATAAGAGCAACTTTTTTTTCACCTTTAATAGGAGCATGGGATTCACTTTAGTTTTGGAACTCATGCCACTTCTTTAAAGTAAAATGATATTGGGAATACAAATATATGTTTTAAACTCTGAACAAGCTAAAGCCAGAGATGACTTTGATAGATAGAGATTGGTACATGTACCCTCCCATGCATGCATGTGGCTGCTACATCTTTTCTTTCGTGCTTCATCTTCCAGCTTTTTAACCTTTTTTTTTAATCCTCTCTCTCTCTCTCTCTCTGCATGTGTATTGCTTATTTGGCCGTCTTTTACATGCAAATATCGATCGATGTTAAAACTGCCGTCTCTGTCGCGAAAAATAAACAATTAAAGAAGATTTAAAAAAGTAAAGGGGAGTTTCTGCAAAGGCTCATCAATCTTCCTTGGATTTTCTGAGCTAGCTAGCCCAAGTATTTTGTGGGCGACAAGCTTCCGTTTGTTTACTCCCCCAAACATGCACCTTTCCATAACAAACATGTGTAATAAAATAAGACTGCATGCATGCTTGGATTCTCGAGTAATTTCTACAGCCCCTTTTGTAACAAGTACAAAACATGCTTGTGACATCTTCGATTTGCAACTTGAGTTTCCGAAGCTTGTTGAACTGCATGTGATCGATGGACTATGCTCGACCAGGGGGTCGTCCAGAGTTTCCAGTTCTCCTTGAGAAAAGAAAACAAGCAGAATTACATTATTAGTAGACCGTATATAATTTTTGAAGTTTAATTTTGACTAGGTGCATGGTTGAAATGGCCAGTTAGAGAAAATTTTAGTGAAATTAATTAAAAGCTAGTTTAATTAACAATACTCTCTAATTATTTGTCCTAATTAAATGGTCAAACGTGGAGAGAGAAAGATAACATCTATTTGAGGTGCCTACATGATCAGTTACTTTTGAATCCATTTTAGAAAGCAAATTTGCTAGTAGCAAGGTAACAGTTGCTATGTTTAATCACGACAAACTTTGAAACAGTAGTACTAGAGCTTACGAGTAGGGATAAAGGCAACAAGAAAGTGATAAGAAAGGAACCGTGAAAAGCTTTAAGGCTAAAGCTCATGATACGTAGAGAATCAAGTGAAATTTTAATTAGCTTTGAATGACCATGATTAGGGTATGGAATAAAGTGAGTAGTAGACAGACTTTTTCCTCTTTTTCTTTGTACGGTTAAGTGGGGGGTTAATATACTGTAACATATGATAATTTACCTTGAGATCTTAAAACAGAACCTCAATGTAACAGTTAAAGTATGAAAATCCTCTTAGTTTATACATGGATTACCAAAAAAGCCTCTCAGTAGTGGAAAAATCCATATCAAACATGAGAAGGGAAAAGACCCAATTGAGGGAATAATTGCAGGCACTTTAAAGCTAGACAGACTCCTGTTCCTAAAACTTCATGGTCACTTTCAAAAAAGAACACTAGATTTAAAGATATATATATATATATATTATGTTGTAAATGCATTTTAATTTGTACTTGCATCTTGTCTATTGAAATTCCACTATCACGCCTCTAGTACTTTTAAGTTCAAAAGCTTAAAGTATATCACAAAAATATAAAATAAATGCAATGATCAAGGACAATTTTGAAACACATGCAATTGAAAAATGATTCTTTGACCAATTTTTTTTAAAAAAAAAGATGAACCATTATCTATATGGAACAAAGAGAATATTTAACAAGATAAGCTTAATTAATTTTGTAGATTTGCAGTAGAAAACTGGGACTATTCGACAAATTAAGCTTGCAAGTTATTATGACTACTTATATAGCTTTGTAAGAAATGAATACATGATATTAATGATAGGGATGAAAATTCTCAATATCACATCTATTTAGCCATGTAATATTAAAAGAAGATGAAAGTTCTCAATATCATATCTATTTAGCCATGTAATAAAACATGTTTATGCCTTATCTGATTCTTTCTCTGCAAAAATAAGATAAGGAAATGTTCATAATAATCTTGGCATATGTTTACCATAATAAATACATTCTAAAAAAAAAAACAAAAAAAAAAAATAAAAAAAGACAAACTACTTGCTAACCTCAGAAAAGAACACCTAATTATAAACACATGTATTGGCACACACAGAGAGAGAGAGAGAGAGAGAGAGGATACAAACCCATATTTGTACATGGGACATATATATATTCGATGTTTGTATTGGGTAAAACATACCTGTTATGTATAGGATCTGGTCCGTTAGGAACTCGTCTTTTGCTCATGTAGTTTAGATCCAACTCTGGATGGTCGATGAAATTTCCTCTGCCCATAACATATGCATGCAGCTTGGAATTTCCTCCGGAGTCGACAGACGTAAGTGTTGGCGCAATCTCTGTTCGTCCACCCTGCTGGCTACTAACCGTGAAAAGAAAAATAACCCCCACCAATGCAAGTGCTCCAAACAAGACCTTCAAATGCAAGGAACGGCGACTACTACTCCTACTACTACTAGTACTTCTACTTGAACCACCCATAATATTTGTCCTTGATCTCTATATTTTATTTCTCGAGGAGAAGATGCACACTGCTTATAAATATATACTTGAGAGGACACAGATCGAGGAAAAAACAGAACAAGGCTATCATAATATCATCATTGCATGGTGACTGTGGTTAATATGGGTCTATAAAAGAGGTGGAGGAGAGAAGACAAGGATCAGAGAAGAAGACCTTTGCTTTATGCTGAGAAGTGAGGCTAGAATTCTTCTGAGGGCGCTAGGCCGGGTGAATGGCTTTTTACTTCAAGGGGTTAGGGATGGTTGGTTTTCTTTATAGGGTAGGATGGGATTCTGTTGCACTTTCTCTAACAGAGAGAGAGAGAGAGAGCAGAGAGAACAGAGAGAGAGAGAGAGAGAGAGAGAGAGGCTTAGCTGGTTTCGAACGTGACATAGAGGGAAGCCCTTTGCTTTATGCTGAGAAGGTCCCAATACGACTCTTCTTTTGCTTTGATTTGTGTATTTTCATGCACCTACGATACTAAAAACCTCTATCATCCGCTTTACGTACAATCTGGTGAAAAGAGAAACGATGTTAATTAGTGCCCCTAGTCTCATGAAATCTCCATGCCTCTAGGGACTAAGAAAATAAGAATCGAATATCGTTGTGCTAGCTAGCTATAACTAAAAATAAGTGCTCAATACCCGCACGGTGGAGCAAATCAGGCCATGTTGGATTTTGGGACAGCAACAGCAAAAAGAAATTGCACCTAATGCCTTCATATACCATCCAGAATAGATGCAGCTTGCTCAATTCTAGAAGTGAATTACATTCCTACTAAGATACCAATAAAGTTGATCCTCATATATTGAAACAATAGGAGTAATTGATCAGATTAAGATCAAGTCTCAACAACAGCTAGCTGCAGTCACTAGAACTAGAAGTTCCATTCCACAGAACTGTTAGAATGAATAGATTTTGGCCACTTGCACAATACAAAACAACCAGAACTCAAGTCCCAAGGAAGTGAAAAGAAAGCATGAATGTCAGTCATAGCGAAATTATATACCAATACATTAAAGTTGGCTGGGGAAAAAAAAGAGTACAGAAGAAGAAAAAGAATCTGTACAGTGTACACTTACACGAGTAACACAGGTTTCAAAGCGGTTTATTTTATGCCATGGGTTATTTTGTATTGGGGTTTCCCTCCTCTTGTATTCTTAATTTACTTCAATATGCATGTTTGATTAAAGAAAAGAAGGTTTCAAAATGGGTTTTGTGCCATGCTTGGTCCTTTCTCCTCATATGATGACAGTTAATGCAGGCGTAAATTTCCTAATTAAGAAAGAGATGGCGTCTATTTAGAATTATCCTTACAGATGATCTATAATCTGTGCTGGGCCAGGGGGGGATCGAGAGGGGAGATGACTGCATGCTTAATTAAGGTACATGTATGCACTATATATATACATATACTCATGCTCCATGCTCACTTCTGTGGACTCTGATTTTATTTTGCTACAAATGCTGCAGAGGTACAATATCATTAACAATCATGCTTACTCATGAAACAGATAAAAGATATATAAAGGGAAAATTGAAGGGAGTTGGGGGCAGAGCAAATGTTATACTCGGAGCAGAAATTTGTACTTCCAAAATAATGGCATCCTTGTGTAGTCTTTAATTTCATAAACATATATATTTGATCAACTTTTACAGTTACGCATTCTTCTTGGAATTAACATGTACCATGACGTAGAAAAGGAAATGGAAATACTCCTCATATATATAGTATAGACGAAAATAAGGGAAATACTCGTGTATAGTAGGTAGCTAGCTATTATATATTTGATCGCGTTCTTTCTTTACTCACTGTTATGGCACCAAGCTGCAACGTAGGTACCCCTCCACGCTCTTAAATAAATGAATAAGAAAAACAAGGAATGGATAGATATTCTTAAATATCACTGAATTTCTTATCTTTACTACCCCGGTCTACCTTTTCACCTCTTCCAGTTATTGGCCCTGATCAAATGAGAACCTGCATGCCCACTTAGGAGGTGCAGAAAGATTCTACTACCATGGGTCCACGGCTGATATGGTATTCTCAAACCATAAATATTATAAAGAAGTCTTACACTACACACATTCATCTAATTAATTAATATGCAATTCGTAATTTTTATCTTTCTATTTTGACACACACACATATCATACTGCTACCGGTTGGAAGAAGCCCTTACGTGCAAATTAGAAAATTAATACATTTGTGTATTAAAAAGAAAAAGTATTTGCATAAGCTACTATTTGGCATCAGCCAAAGCACACCCTACACGGCAAGAAAATTTCCCACCCTTCTCAGTCCCCCACCCCCTCCCCCTTCGAAGCTCTCTGCCCTAACCTCACCCCCTCCATCTCAGTCCCACACCCCTCCCCCTTCATTCGTCTCTACCCTAATCCCACCCCTCCATCTCAGGAGCCGCGCCACTCCCCCTTCGTCTCTCCCCCCTCCCTCCCGCGTCGCCCATCCTCTCGGGATCTGAAAGGGGTTGTCATGGGGAGGCTACGGTGGAGCTGGTGGTGTCATCGATTGTTGAGGTGGTGGTACGGTGGTCCGGTGGTGCAGATTTGGCCATGAGGGAGAGAGGACATGTGAGGGAGAGAGGAAGGTCGATGTGGAGGGTTTGGCCAAGGGGTGGAGGTTTGGTGTACTCGTGGGCGGCGACGTGCAGCTTTAGGTGGTGGATCCAAGCCGCGATGTGGGGAAACTGTGTAGAGAGAGAGGGTGTGCGTGCAAGGAAAGAGGGAGGAGCTACGGGCCTATGGCTGGGGGAGGAGGAAGGGCTCGGTGGTGGTGTTCAGTGGCTGTGATCACTACAAGAGAAGTGACTTTTCGCAGTGATTATTTTGCTGGGAAAAGCTCTTAAATCGCTGTCATTGATCTTTTCCAGCGATTTATAAATCGCTGCATAATCGCCGGTATTATCTCTCTGCTTATTATCTACCCCAACGGAAGCCAATAATCGTCGGGAAAAATTATCTTTTCCGGCGATTTTTTCTCGCCTGAAAATCCAAACGAAACGCTGCAAATACACGTACGGTTTGCCTATTAAATCGCCGGAAATTCTTTTCTAGCGATTTTTTTACCATCGCTAAAAGTATTAAAATTGCCGCAAATAAACCTTTCCGGCATTGGGTACACATCGCTGCAAGTGACCAATCTGTTTTGAAAACTCTATTCCGGCGTTAGGTGTGTAATGTGTGCACTGCTACAGTGGTTGCTCCCTAGAAGAACTCTATTAAAAAACTCCAGCCAGACATATATGGTCCACCAATTATGCCCTAATCACCTGAACCACTCTTAGTTAATGCGGCTTGCGGCTGCCGATTTAATATGTCTTCTACTAGTCTAGGAATGTGAGGATCGATATATATATATATATATATATTTATATATATGATATTGAGGAATTTTATAGTGTTGGATAGATATGTGTGCATATGTATATATATATATATGTATACAAATTTACATGAGTTAGAATAGACCGAAGATAAAAGCTGTACTCCACACGCATATATAAGGCTTTTATTAACTAGGAGAATCTGGCGTGCCCTACTGCCCTATAAGGCCAAGCATATGGCACATTTTGTGTTATCCAATCTATATGAATCTCACAGTAGAAACATAAAAGCTTTTTGTTTTCGTATTGGAGAATCCAATGCTTTTACTCTAATAGCTTGTTGTTCAAGGCTTGTTTACTCTATATATATGTATATGAATGAAGTGTAATGACTTGCAATGACGTACCGAATTAATAAGTGCCCGTGTGAGGATTTTATTATTATATAGTGATGAAATTACTGCAAGGCATGCAAGAACCATATATCTGTGTGTGTGGTTGGGTAATGCTAGATACAGTAATTGTTATGCAAATGCCACACACTAATTTTAGAAAAAAGTGAGGTTTTCTAATAAAAAATTAATTTTTTTATATGGGTCTCATATTTACTCACTTTTTAAAAGGAATGCGCAGCGCTTGCAAATTCTGTGACTATAAATATCATTTCTCATATATATATATATATGTGTGTGTGTGTGTAAGTATGTGTAAATATATATATAGCAATTGTGAGTTAAGGGGTTGCATGCTTATTATATATTCGGAATAATCTAATTATGTCGGAGGGCTTTAAGGCCGGTTGGCGTGCAAAATAAATGTATAATTTACGTAAATATTGTTTGGTTGAGGCTTCTAAAGGGGTTTTATGTTTTTGGTTTGAACAGTTTTGACCAGAAAAAGGGAAAAAAAAGTCTTTGGTCGTCTCATATATAGACAGCGCCGATTAAAAACAAATATACAAATTGATCCCTAGTTCAGCCATTGCTACACGATTGAACACCCAATCATGTATGAATTAATGCAATTGTGAAAGCATGCATGTTTTATTTTTTATATCTTCCATGAAATCTGATCTGTAAGTCTAATATTCTTGTACATTTAGCAATGACAAATATGCCGTGTTTGTTCATGACTTTGCATGCCTTATTTACAGTCAAACTCAGCAGCCTGCAGCAGCGGGTAGTATTTATAACAACAATATGAATTATTACTCTTAATTAATTGATTGGAAGCTTTTGTAAATAGCACAATTGGAATGGAATCCATTCTGAGATGGGTCTTGTCCAAACAATATAGCCGATCGAGTTGGCAGCCATCTTAAGCTTTGCCAAGTAGAAGGGTCTTGTCCACATAATTGGATTTTCGGTATCTTTCAGGATTTGCTTTGGAAAGCTTTTTTGCGTCTGTAGCCAGAATGACTGCATGCATGTAGAGCAGAGAGAAATTAATTAATTAATCGCCACTAATTGTCTTTAAGCTTTGGATTTAAAGTTGGAAGTAGAATAAAAAACCATGGGCTAAGCAGGAAGTACTTCCTGATTATCTTACACTGGGAATCTCTTCTGCTTCGTCCATTATTAATTATTCGGTCATATCACATGTTTTCATGATCATAATCCTGCTGGTTGGTTGGCATCCATATATGGTCGACAACTCGTAAATTAATATATATATGATAAATTAAAGTCTAATCAAGAATTAGTGCATAAATTAAAACTTAGAAAAAACAGTGGCATTTTGTAAAATGATAACAATATTAATAATCCGACAATTATTATTTACTTTTATAAATTATTGTAAAAAATAAGAAGAAGATAATTATTATTTTCTCATAAAGTGCTTGCACAGGGACGAGCAACAACTTGCACCGAGAGAGCAATAACATCTCCCATTGGGACAAGCAAAGAGTGCTAGTAACACAGGGCGAGCACCCCAAAGAGTAACAGTGCTCGTCCTAAACCGAGCACCACAGGACAAGTGTGAAGTTTGCCCTCCGGAGAGAAGAAATCATGTCCGAGGGGAGCATAAATGTTGGTACCCAAAACAAGCAAAGAGTGCTCGTACCGAACAAGTAACGACATCTCACATTGGGTGAGCAGCGAATACTCGCAACCCAAGAGAGAAGAAATTCAAGACCAGGGCGAGCATTAGTGTTGGAATACGGGCCTACGTTCCTAAACAATCAAAATGGCAAACACTCCGCTTGCCTCATCATGGGCATGCTCGCCTCGAGCAACAAAGTATCCTAATTGGCAAACAATAAAACTTTCCCCACACAACAAGTGAAGCGGGAATATCACTAGCATGCACTAAAATTTTCCCCCGAGCAACCAACATGTGAGCCCTTAGCCCGCCCATGCACCAAACTCGGGCATGCAACAAAGCTTACCCCATTGCTGTGAATGCAAAGGCCACAACCAAAAATTTATTAAAGGATGTGAGAACGCATTGGAAGATTAAATTTTTGTTCTAGAAAATGCACCTAGTTTCAATTGATTTGAGTTCGACTCTCTTGCCCATTCGCTAATTCTTTATTATTCAAATATAAAGAAAATTGAATTACATTAGTATTAGCTTTTGATAACTAATTGCTTTTGTTACTATTGACTGAGTAATAACAGTAGTTGATGAGGATCACCGAGCAAGGTTGATCTCTGTAAAACCTCCTTATGATTCTTGAGTAGGGCCGAACAACTTTATATTCCTGAGCAATCTATTGGCAAATTTCTTCCAAGTAAGGCCAGTCCGATCAACACATTGCTTGAGATAACCAAGCAGTACAAGAAAATAACCCTAGCTCGGGTTCATTGAGTAAGCCAATCCGGCCAACACATTGCTTGGCATCTTGGAGCAAGAAAATATGCATTGTTTAGGATCACTGAGAATGCCAATCCGATCAAAATACTACTCGAGATAACTGAGCAGTGTAAGAAAATAACCCTTATTTGGGATCATCGAGCAAGTTGGTCAATCCGGTCGACACAATGCCTAGGATAACCGAGCAGCGCAAGAAAACACCCTAGCTTAAGGTCACGAAGCAAGCTCAGTCTAGCCAACACACTTCTCAGGATCATCGTGCTAAGTTAGTTCGGCCAACACACTGCTCGAGATTACCGAGCAGAACATGAAAATAAGCCTTGCTTAGAATCACCGAGCATGCCTGTCTGATCCAAACATTGCTCGGGATAATCGAGTATTGCTTGCAAGAATATAACATTTGTTCAACATCACCGAGCAAGGTCAGTCCAATCAAGATAGTACTTATGATAACTGGGTAGAGTAACAAAATAACCCAAGAGAGAAGAAGTTCGTGCTCGAGGCCAGCTTAAATGTTGGAACCCAAAATGAGCAAAGGATGCAACATCATCTTGCATTGGGCGAGAAAAAACTGCTCGCAACCTGAAGAGTAACAGTGCTCACCCAAACTTGAAGAGTAACAATATGCTAGTCCCAAGGCGAGACTCCACGGTAGATTAAGAAAAAATTATGCATATTTTCTCTAAGAAAAGGTAAAATAAATTAGTTGGAATATTAGTAGTTAAGTTAAGAGAGACTCGACAGCAGGTTCTATTGATCTTGATCTCTTTCATGTGCCAAAAAACTGAATGAATTCCAGCTAGGCCTTTGCACTCCTATTTCTCAAACATCTAGAATATTTAGAGGAATTAATAATATAATATATAAGCTATATACTTTTTATGTACAGTAACTAATTTAAATGCATATTACATAAGTAACTTGGAGGTTTGGATCAGCTCTCATCATAGATCGAATATAATATAGCATAACTGATTAAGCGTCAAGTATCTTTTTTACTGCATGCGACGACGTAACCTTGGAGAAATTAATAAACCAAATGCCTGTACATGTGCTGTACCTGTACGTCACTAAACGTGATCTAAATTAATGCCAGCCAAGTCACAAAATAATAACAATCTATGCAAAGTTTTAATCGAGCTAGACCAAGTTCATGCATGCAATTAGTTACAATAAAACTTTAATGAAGCTAAATTTTGGTTGAATTTGTTAGTCATGCAGACTACGGCTAGCTAGCTAGCTGCAATAAGCATGTCAAGCTGTGTTATTTTTATTGCATAGTGATCATATTGGGCGCTAGTACCATATGTTGGACACATATCTTTATATATATAAATATATATTTTAAGAAGATCATGACAGTATCCTAATTTTATTGATAGCCCTCACTTTTGGTGAAGGATAATCGTGGTTACAACCAGATACCTGAGGGTTACAAATAAGCATAAAGACCAAAACTTAAGTATAAAAAACCAAAAGACCCAACCATAAACTAAGAAAGCCAAAAAATTACAAAGCAAATAGAAAGAACAACCATAAGAAACCAACCTGCCAAAAAAATAAGGAACACATTACACATATAAGAAAATAACAAAGAAGCAAGAAGTAAAGACACAATAGTATCTCACTTTGATAACCTCAAATAAGGAAAACTAATTTTGTCTATGCGAAGAAAGCCTCTTAACTGACTATGTAAAGTATCCCTATTCATCAGTCTAGTCCATATTTAAATTCCCAACACCCTGCTTAGTAAGAAAATTAGTCACAAAATTACCTTCGCAATAGATATGAGTAATTTATAGTCCATGCAAAGAAGGCAAGCTAGGATCTCATGTATAATTACTACCATAACTATCAACAGGGACATTAATTATTGTAATTAATTAAGTTGATTCATGGAGAATGGAAAACTATTAGTCATATTTTAGTACTTTTCTATCAATTATTTAATGGTATATTATAATATGATGATAATTAAGAGAATGATGTATAAAATTATAAATAGAATTTTTTAACATGTAAAAAAGTACTAGACAGCCTTGGGAAATTTTTGAGAGGCCATGCAGCTTTTAAGTTTTAATTCCTTCTGTAAAGGGATTTTGCACACTTTACAAAGCCCATTGGGCCTCGGCTCCAATACCCTGTCATAGGGTCCCAAGGTCACTCATGAAGCAAGATGTCTATAAGGGAAAGTAATTAAATGATTGACAGGACAAACATACCTGACATCGCTCGGCCACATGACTCTGGTCATGGGAACTTGTATAAGACATAGCGAGAAATACGGAGAACCCTCAATCCTCTGACATTGAAATATCGACGGATCACAAAAGATAAAGTAAGGCCAGGGAACCATGCCGCATTAATGGCACAATTAACCAAGCTACACGCCACATTAATGGTGTTTTTGGAGAGCCATGCCGCATTAAAAGATTCTAACAGAAAGAATAGTATGAAGGACACGAATCAGTAAGGACAAACACGATTTGTCCCTAGCCCAGACTCATGGTATGAAGAGCAAGTCCCAAGTAAGAGAAACTCTCTTTAATCCTTAAACTCTCTTACTTATTTACAAACTTCCAAAAGAATTTATTGACTTTGGCATCGGAGACTCCCCTACCCTAAGGCGACCCTTTCCCAGTTGCCCTCTTATCTATTTTTACAGGCTCAAGTTCTGAAAACCTGAATTGCTAGAACATAACCCAATGATGTATGAAACACGACGTTAACACTTTCGATCCATGGCCAAAAGAGTTGTAGGCTGAAAGAGTTGTACGTAATTTTTTTTTTTTTTTTTTTAAGTTTATATATCTCACGATTGGCTAATTAAATTGGCTATAATAAACTAGCGCGTAGCTTATGTATTTACATTCTTTGGTTTCACCTTAATCGTTATTTGAATACTAAAAACATCTCATATAATCTCATCTAATTATTATAATTTTTCTAAATTTTATAAACAAATAAACAATTCAACTTTTTCAAATCTCAAAATAAAAATAATATTTTAACAATATTTTATTTAATTTTTAATTTTTATTTCAAGTCATTTCATCTCAACTTACTATCCAAACCTCCCATTAACCAATTGCAGGCCTAGGGCTAGCTAGGTACCGACCTTCCTTTGTTGTAGAAAAATTAATTGTAACAAAAATAGAAGAGATCGATGCATGCAATATTTAAAAAACCAAATTACCTTATTAATATATATGCTGTGATCAACCGGCCCTAGTAATGTCAATGATCAGTACTAGTACTAACGGAACCCTACTTCCACTCTCGAATTAAACCAAAGTGAGTGGCCTTCCTGTCTTATTTATATCTATATCACATATAAATCTCATCTTTCTTTATACATAGACGCCTTTGATGAAATGTTCTTAATTACGAATCCAAGAAGATATGATTTTGTATTTGAGGCCGACCGATCACTCGAATAACTCGAAATCCCCGGCCCCAAGGTGATTATTCTATTTATATATATATATATATATATATAAATATATATGCCACGGAAACCAATAGATTTTACGTGCAAAAGCATGCATGCAAGCACTTTGCTTTTCCGCCTATAAATTATCATCATGCTCCTCATGAATCGGTCTTACTGAAGAATAAGCATATATGTTTAATAAATTAATACTAAACGTGCCATGCAGCGACGGATGATTTCTCGACACATTTTTATCTCTTCGATGTTATAAATATAAATAAATAAATATAATATATATATATATATATATATTTATACATGTGTGCGCGCGCATGTGTAATTTCTTGCATTAGTAATTTAGCTATCAACAGCTCCTAAAACTAAAAGAATGGAGTCTTGTCTTACTTTTCTAGTAGAACTATCTTTTCGGAATCGTACGTTTACCTTCCGAGTTTGTGCTTTGAGCTTTGAGCCTACATATATGCATGCTATCTAGCTGCGACATGATTTATGCGTATCGGACTTTGCCAATTCTTTTTGAGGTCAGAGAATTTATATATATATATATATATATTAAGAATATAATATAAATAATAAAATTCATTTCGTTCTATCAACTTAAATTTTTAAAATAAAAGATGATTTTACATGATAATTGATATCAAAAAATAAATTATGAGTTCGAATCCTGACTTTACAATCTACTTTATTTAATTAAATATTTCAAATATTTGACTCACTTATTAAGAAAGAACCTAACTTATATACAAAAGAGAATGTAATTTTATTTACATGTGTGTATATATATATATGTCTCAACTTATCGCAAGCATGTATCATGTGGTAGTACGACATAACATTAAATCCTAATGTTAAAAATTAAACATATATAATATTAAAAGAGTACCCCTGAGTACATATAAGAAAATCCTCAATTTTCTTAATTATATAATTACTTCAAAATGGTGTCATGCGTCGCAAAAAATAAATTTATATAAAAGATATTTTAATGATAACTTTTTTAAAAAAAATAAATATATAATTTGACTTAATTAAATATAATATATTAAATTATAAAATTATTTTTATTATAAAGATATACCGACGTCACGCACCCTTAGGCCCCATCCCTCCCAATCCCAACGAATTCCTACACACAGCGCGAAGCATGCTTCATCGCTGTAGAGCCAGAGCGGGTATGCTGATGATGATGTGCAGTGCAAAGCAGGTTGTGCTGCTCACCCAGGCGCCCACGTTGGCATCACCCAGTATCGCCACGTTATTACATCCCGCTAATGTACGCCCACCGCAGGATCCTAATCGCTCCATCGTAACCATGACCACGAACAACGATCCTCGCGAGGTCGAAGCCATATTTCAGCGCAAGCGGTCGCTTCGATCCAAACTTCGCAAGGAGCTCCAGAACATGGACCCAATCCGGAGATCTGAAGAAGGTCCCAAATTTTAGTTAATCTTTTTTTTGTTATCCAACTGAATTTGAACTGTTTGTGTGTTTGTCCGAGTGAAGATTCGGGTTTTTAAGTGTAAGAAATTTAAATGCGTTTTGATCAAAGTTTAAGAAAATGTTGTATTTCTTTAGTAACTTCTATAGAATTGATATACCGAAAGAAAAAGCCATATAAAAAGACTAATGAGTCATGGAAGAATTTACTTGTGATATATTTGTTCCATTTTCAGATATAGCAATTCAGAGTATTGTTTTAGGAGCCCCATGGTTTCAGGCTAGTAAGAGTTTGTGCGCTTATATCAGCTGTGCTGCTTTACGAGAAGTGGATACATCACGAATTATCTCAGAAGTTCTATCCAAACCAGTTGAAGGTGTGTTCTGCATTGCATTTTCTGTCATCTACATTTGACAATGGTTTGGCAATGGCATGTGAGATCATATTGCGCTGAATTTCAGGTTCTATTTTGCTGAGTAGGCTGAGTAGCAGTTAAGCTCTAATTTCATTTTTTTCAAAATATTGTTTTGAGGGTTAGATATAAGGACATTGCATTCCAACTTAGACAAAAGCATAACTCAGTTTGCAAATAAAGGATATTTTGGTGGTGTTATACTTACAGAGATTCTTACAGCAGATTTTCAACCAATTTGCAGATCAGAAAAAACTTTATGTTCCACGCGTGGAGGACAGGAATAGCAACATGAGAATGCTCAGGATTTCCAATGTTAATGATCTGATAGCAAATTCGATGCATATTTTGGAACCATCTCTTGTAGGTTCTGATGGGAAACAATGTGAAGATGGTACAACGTTTCTATATTTATTGATCTATTTTCCTGTCCCCGGCATGAGATATATGCTTTAGCAGTTGTCCTCAAGGTTTAAGTTGTTCAATCTCCTTTTCACTACATTAGTCACCTGTGTGCGCCTATTTTTAGTTGCCATTAGTTTGCCTTCTAATGTTTCTTTGTTTACTCTTTCGACCAGTTCTATAAGGTAACTCAGAGTAAATGATATTTAGTATTTTTTCCTTTCATCTGTTACGTTCATGTAGATACAATTCAAAATGTTCTATTTGTATAAATGAAAAACATAAATAGACAGCTAATAAGTTATTGCACCTATATCATGATTTTGCTCAAATGCCCTCTTGTATAGGGATTGATGTCCTGATATAGATGTGGAGTTTACAATTTAGAATTTGGATTTACACATCTTAAATCAAGGAAAGTTCATCGTGATTGTTTTTTTACTTCATATACAGTGTGCCAACTCTGGTTTTGTGGAGTTCAATGGTTAGCAGCATTTAGTTGCATTATACATATAATGTTATTCTTTCTGCGCATAAGAAAGTGCCTGGAAAACTAATCTCCCCCATTGTCTTTGGTTTTTTAAGCTTTCCATGTTGATTGTGGATGACACATGTAATACTCTGTTAAAATCATATTACTTAATGGTTTTTCCATGTGACTTTCATTTCTTTTTTTATTTTTTTCTTTTCCAATATTAATTCCCTCGCACTTTGTTTCCAGATTACTTTTAATTTAACATGGTAGATGATCCATCATAGGTTGCCAAAGATAAATATTTTTCCATAATTTGCCTTTAAAAGAAAGCAGTCAATTTGGTGAGGTTGGTAGACCGTTAATTGTCTGAATGAAACATTTGGTGCAGTTATGGAGGTAAGCGATCCAGTTGACTTGTTCATCCTACCCGGTAACGTTTTACACTCTTACCTTTGCCCGCCTGCCTGTCCTTTACATTATGGGAACTCTGGAGTATAAATTTATGTATAATGATCGGCCAGGTCTTGCATTTGACAAATCTGGAAGACGCTTGGGCCGTAGTGGGGGGTAAGTTGACTCGTCTCTACTTCAGGTTTTATTATTGCACATCAATTACAACAGTGGAGTTGTTGACCACTAAAACTGTGACTAGGGGTGTCCAAATACCCATGAAACCTAACCCTGATCCATTTGAGTCAACCCCAATTGTAGGCTTCCAATGTATGTTGGCTTAGTGGCTGAAAGAATTTATCTCTTTCCCTGACACTCTAGACTGTTTTGGCATTTCATCACCCCCTACCGGTCGCTCTTAGCTCTCTTTCCCTCTCATATTACAGTGTCGAATCCATCATGACATCACCCACTTCACCGGGCTAATCATGGCTGTTTACAACCGAGAAACAGTGGTATATGTACTTGAACTGCTATACTGGAATTGTAGGAGAAACAGTGGTAGGCTCAACAAGTCTGGTCCTGAATTTTTGGTTTCTGGAGATCAGAAAGACTAGAAAAGGATAGCTCTAGGTAGCACTCCCTATTTTCTCAAGTATCAGAGCTCGCTTCCTAAGCATCACACGTAGGATTTACTTGGCATTAAACCTTTAATTGGATAATCGGAGTCCTTAAAAGCATTTTTAACCTTAACTTTATCATATATGCATTTTGTATCAAATGGAATCATCCATTTAGATAGATGTCTCGTACCAAAACCAAATAGGTCTTGAATATATATTTGTTTTTTGTTGCCATGGACTAGTAAGACCAAACTGACTAGTAAAATTCTAAATAAACACCGTACCATGATAAATAACCCAATTCGCCAAAAGTACAATCCGTGTTCATAAATTTGAAAGTTCAACAATACCTCTGACTCCAAAATTAGTTAGAACTACTTTAATTAAAACAAGCTTCTAGTGAAAGTGTTTTATCTCATCTTATCTCATCACTACAACTTTCTCAAATTCCCACACAAATATAATAAACAATTCAACTTTTTCAAATTCCAAAACAATAATAATATTAAGAAATAATGTCCTAACAATACTTTATTCAACTTTCATCTCAACTCACTATTCAAACGGCACCTATATCCGTTATAATTGTGGTACTGCTAGTAGATCAGTGCACTCAATCTGACTTGTTTGACCAAACTTCTAAAAAATAAAGGTAAAAGTCAAACATGGTTGTCATAACTTGATGTCTTCAACTAAGAACTCCTCAGAGATCTGGATAGAGGGTCATTGTTTTGAATGTCTTTGAATTTAGGCCCCGTTTGGTTGTTAAACTCATCTGAGTTCAACTCAGTTCAGTCTAATTTTAAGCTAAGTCTAACATCCAAATACCCAACTCTCAAATTACTAAACTCATCTCAACTCAAAACCTCTTTACACGTGGGACCCACAATATTTTTCAATTTCTCATAAATACATCTGAACTCATCTTAACATTCAAACACATTTAAACTTATCTAAAGTGAACCCCACAAAACTTACTCTACCATATCAATTCACTACTATTTATAAAGAATTCAATCAGCTCAACATTCAAATGCAGTCTTACTCTCTTGCATCTCCATTCATATACGTTTTCAAGATCTTGGTTTGATTTTTTTTTTCCCTGATGCATGTTAAATTCTGAAAGTTACTATGATCTGTTCTTGGCAAAGTACCAAGAGCTTGCAAAGAAGAAGAAATGGAAGCAACCTCTCCATGGTACATGCTCACTGCTTTTGGGTCATCCCATTACTTGACAGTAACTATATTGTGAAACTTATATCATTGAACTTTTGTTTGGTACTGTATATTTATATCAATGTTTTCTTGTGTTTTTGGGTTGCAGTTGCACTGTCATATTCTCTGCAGATTGTCGAAGAAGGAGACATAGCTGTCACTTTCAATGATGTTCCAGTGGATGCTCTGGTATCCCCTGCTGGTTACATACCTATAAGCCAAGTCGCTTTGGACGGGTGAATGAACAGAAGTCATCTTCTTTGCTATGTATAAAGAAAATTGGTCTACATCGTTACCAGAAGCTGGTGTCCTATTAAATTGAAGCATGTAAAGTAATTTCTCATTCCCCTGCATTGTTAAATTAGTATGTGGGCTGCTTGACAGATTGCTGGTGCCCTTTCATTTGTCCTGTACTAGCCAGGGAATGAGTATAGCCTGCTATGGTTTGGCTGCTATTTTCCTTATATGTTCCTGTTTTGGCGTTGGCTTTAAAGTATAAACCAGGCATTATAGGGACCATTGACACTGCAATTTTCTTTTCTAATGGCAGCCGTGAGCTTGACCTTCTCCGGTCCTGGAAGGAAGCTCTACATCTTCCATAGATATTAGATCGCCATGGTTTAGTTTTGGGTACTAGATATAAAGCATAGAGAAATGCTTAGCTACAAAGGGCTTCACAAAAGTAAACTCACAAATTGACATGACTTGATATGATACGTTAGATTGTAAAATTACTTTTATTATAAAACAGATATAACATATCACATGAAATTAAGTAATCTTGTGAGTTTATTTTTATGAAATTTATTTTTAACCGTAGAACTTCTCATAGTGTTAAATGGCAGCTTTTTTTTTTTTTTTTTGAAGCATTTTAAAAGTTCAAAAGTCTTCTCTAACCCTAATTCATTCTTATAAGCTAACATGTGCATCACTCAATTAACAAACACAAATCTTATGCTTGGAATCGCGCTGTGGACTGTTTAGGCAAGACTTTCTTATTCCAAACTCCGAACTTCGGAAGGAACGTGGGACGACGTCAAATCCATTAATAGTGGCATAATTATAACATATTATTATAATTGATAATAGATTACAATTGAAAATTGGTAATGGTATACGCCTAATATTTTTTACAACTTTATTCTAAATGGAGTGTAGGTATATAAAAATAAAAATTGAAATAAAAATAACTTTAGCATTTTTGTAAAGTAATTATAACATCTTATTATGAAAAATATATATTTATCATCATCTCAACAGCCTTTGATGTGATATTACATAATTGACCTTCAAGTGGAATGTAACAAATAGTTTTGAATCATTAAATGTCAGTATGGAATGGTAAGAGGAGCATGGTAAAATATATGATGAGTAACGTTACTATCTTATTATAATTGATGAGGAATGATATGCATATAATATTCTTTACTATATTTTAAACGAAAAGTAGTTATGTAAAAACTAAAATTGAAAAGCTTTATCATTTTGTAAAGTGACATATTGTAATGGATGGATTATATAAAATGTTTAAATTAGTCTATAGTCTGCAGTTACATGTTATTAATTTTTAGAACTTTTTTTTTTTTAATCTTTAAAGTGATAATTATTCAGGTTGAAATTTAAAAGAAGAGCTTTGTTACGGATTAGCCACTGTTTACAGCTGATCCATAGCACACCTTACGTGTCTATATTTTGTTTTTTTGTGTTTTGCACCAGACCTTCTTCTACCCCTCTCTCATCACCTCTCTCTTCCCCTCTCGCAGCATCTCTCTCTCCAGCATCTCTCTCTCATCAGCTCACTCTTCACTCTCTCTCTCATCCCTCATCATCTCTCTCTCTCCTTGACTCTCTCTCTCATCCCTCATTGTCTCTCTCTCACCGGGTCTCTCTCTCTCTCTCATCCGATCATCATTGTCTCTCTCACCCCTCATCCTTTCTCTCTCTTTCTCTCTATCTCTTTGCTGATCCGTCTACACACTCATTGGCAATTCACTCAATAAAATGGTGCGTTCGGTGCCGCCGGATGTAGTGAAGTAGTAGATGCTCCCAAAAATATTTCTTAAAAGAAATGGATCTTACCAATTGACGTGACACTGCCATGTCAGCAAAATTTTTTAAAAAAATCATTTTTCTGCATTTGATTTTCTCCTTGCGTAGAATCCTTCCCCGCCCCCAACCTGCGCCCCTTGCATTCCCACCGAAGCCAGCATCACTTTGTGTGTGGCCAACGTCGTCGACGCAATTCCCATCCCTCACTAGCAGGTACACATCCATCTCTCCCTCAAGGTCTATCTCTCCGCGTAGAAGGCTGCTTCCCTATCCCTAACCCGCATCCCCCTGCATTCCCCGTCCCCAACAAACAGCCGACGTCGTTCATCGAAGCCAACGTTAGTTTGCGGTTGACGTCGTTGCCATCGTTCCCAATAGCCCTCACTGGTAGGTACACATCCCTCCCTCTCTCTCTCTCTCTCTCTCTCTCTCTCTTCCTTGAACTCGAATTGATGCACTCAATCCAACCAAGAGTTGCAAGCAATTTAATCTTCTATAAAGACAAACTCCGGTAGGTTCTCAGCCTGAAACCTTTT
>QEOT01003664.1:58443-86790 GCA_003123785.1 Pterocarya stenoptera | reverse complement strand
ATGCCTAAAACTGCATTTAGGACTTATGAGAGACACTATGAGTTCCTAGTCATGAACTTTGGGTCTACTAATGCCCCTAGTACTTTTCAAAGTTTAATGAATGAGATATTTAAACCTTATTTGAGGAAGTTTATATTGGTCTTTTTTGATGATATACTGGTTTACAGTATTAATCTGGATGAGCATCTCAGACATTTCAAGCCCTTATGAATGAGGTTTTTAAAAGATACGTCTGCAAGTTCGTTTTTTTTAAAAATGATATATTGGTATATAGTTCCTCATGAAAAGATAACCTGATACAGTTGCAGAAGGTTTTATTATTTTTACAACTAAATAAGTTATTTGTTAAAAAAATTCAAGTGCCAATTTGTGGAGACTCAAGTCCATTACCTCGACTACATGGTGATAGAAAATGGTATAGAATTCGACCCTGGCAAAGTTTTTACCTTGGTTTAATGGCCAAAATCACATTCTATGAAATACTTGCTAGGCTTCTTTAGATTGGCGAGGTACCACCAATGCTTTATACAACATTTTGGGAAAATAGCAACTAGCACCACTTAATCGAATGTTAAAAAGGGATAGTCTCTCCTGGAGGAATTCATCCGAAGCCATGACCAAGCACCTACGGGACTTCACCAAGACCTTTTTTTTTTCAGGGATGTCCCATTGCTTTCTTCAATCAAGTCTTACAAGGGAAATAACTATTTTGGTCCATGCAATGACCGACAAGGATATGTTAGCACTAGTCTTGGCTGTACAAAAATAGCAACCCTATTTATTAGAATGTCATTTTGTGGTTAGGATGACAAGACCGATAACTGGAGCCTCAAGTACTTGTGGTCCTAAAAGATTACTATGAGTGTCCAACAAAGGAGGCTGCACAGACTCTTGGGTTTTGACTTTACAATTGAGTACAAGTGTGGGCGAGATAATGTGGTGACAGATGCATTGTCCAGATGAGATGGTATGGGAGAGCAACAAAGAGGCCTAGCCTCAATTTCGCCCTTGATTCTGAATTGGCTCGAGGTTATGAGAGATGAAGTTTCTAGCAATTTCGAGTTGCGTGAATCAAAATACAATCGATAGTGGAGAAGTAGTGGACCTGTGGAAGTTCACAGATGGCCTTATACTTTTCAAATGGCAGATTTACTTGCCATGAGATTCTAAGTTCATCCATGATCTTCTCAACTAGTTCCATGGGGCATTCCATGAGGGTACCAGAAGTCATACCAATGGGTCAAGGAGAATTTTTGCTGGGCAGGAATGAAAAGAGATATCAAAGAGTACATTCGGGTTTGTGACGTGTGCCAATGTAACGAAGTTTTTTATCTGGCTTTGGTAGGATTATTGCAGCCCTTACCCATTTCTAACAGGATTTGGGAATAACCTCCATAGATTTCATTGATGGCTTACCAAAATCCAAGGGAAAGACAAGCATATTGGTAGTGGTGGATTGGTTGTCCAAATATGGGTACTTCTTGACTTTGAGTCATCCATATACATTCGAAGAGTTAAAGCCAAGCTGCAACAAAGACTTGGTTCTTGGAGCCTACTTAAGTCCAAAAAGAGACTTGCGTAGCTTGCACACATGAGTTGGGAAGTGGGGGTCAATGAACCCGTTGCTCCTTGAAAACCTCTTATGTAATCTCCCATGCAAGGAGGCATTAGACACATTAAAACTCCTTCTGTAACATCTCGTGCAAGAAGCCATTAGACAAATTAAGTTGTTTGAGGGGCTAATCAAAGTGAACATCAAGTGCTAACACCATTCGAATGGTGGATGGCTTGATAACATGATTGTAATGTTAGGACTGCTTTTCCTTTTGCACACAGCTTAACGAAGCCAAAGTTCAAGTTGTACTCCAACCCTACCTTTGCCAGTATCAACGATAATCACCAAGAGAACGATAAAGATAAAGCTCAACCAAACCAGTGCTAGAACTTATCACTATATGCATTATGTGATATTACGATGTTATTGATCACTTTTAATTCAAATATTGTAGATAGAAATGGGTGATATTCATAGATAGAGATAAGTTTATGTAAAAAACCTTCTAATTCAAGTCAATGCTAATTACTATATATACTCAATGAATATACAACAAGTAGTAATATGAGAAACCCAAGTAGATAATTGGTATTATCAAGTTTCACAGAGATAAGAGGAGCTAAATTAGGTGCAACAAAGGGAAGTGAAGGTGAGGCCACAACAGGATCATAGAGGTGTTAACTTCGATAACTCTGGTACCATGTAAGATAATTACAAGGTGTCTTTTGCATGTTTAGAGAATACTCAGGGTAGGAGATTCATTTAGTTTTAATCATGGGGTTCTCCAAACGGATTCTCATCGAGTCTAAAGTATTCGAATTTTCGAAGGAAGGTAGTCGATGAATTCGTATAACAAAAAGAATTTGGAAGGTTACAAAAGAATTGATCTTGGAGATGTTTCACGGTGAACTTGTTCATTAGAGCACTTAAGGAATGTTTGCTAGCGAGAAAAACGGGTTTTTTTGCAAACTCACTAGATGGTAATAGAAGCTATGTCCCTCAGAGATGTTCCAATGCTCAAAGTGGATATATGACATTAGTGGAATATGGAGGTGGCGTCAAACAAAACTTTGTTTTCATACCTAAAGAAAAATGGAGGGGAAAGGGTAGAAAAAAATGGCGGTTGCATTGTGGGAAGCTTATGTCAGTTTGCAAAAGAAGAGAAATATTGGTGTGTCAAGGATTCAAAATACAATGCAGAAAGTGCCGATCTCGATGGAAACTATGCCTAAGTTCTACGCAAATGTGGTTAGGTCACCGGGTCTTGTTTTCGACAGTTATGATCTGGAAAAAAAAGGGTTAGGATTTGCAGAAGCACTGGTGTTAAGGTCGAGGGGTAATTATGGGATTTTGAAAGAGAAGGGGTTAGCCGTTGTGGAGATTGCATGGAAACATACGCCACCTAGTCATGCCCATCGAAGTAACGTAGAAATGGAAAGGGTCTCCTTGACCAAGAGAGGATACACATAGAAGATTGAAGCTCTTTTCCTTATTAAACAAGGCTTGCTAAAGATTAGAAAATCGGTTAACTCCATGATCCAATAGGTAGATAAGGAAATGGGCTTGGGCTTGGGCTTGGGATCGAAATCCTCAGAGCATTGGCATTGGACTCATTTGATGAGTCAAATCTTCAAACTATGATATTTTTGCTTTAAAATCCTTGCATTGGATTCACCATATACTTAAATATCAAGTTTTGAGCTACAGGAGATTTTCATTCATCTTCAAATTTGAAGATCTACTGTTGATGGCTATAGGCATTATTTTATTAGCAAAATTAGATTTTCGCCCGTGATGTCGTTACTTTCTTCCCGAGTCTTTTCCCTCTTCCTCTCCTCCTGAAATCTTGAAATCCCTTTCACTTCCTTTGTCTTTCTTCCTCTCCCTTTTTTCCTAATTCTCAGATTTTCTTTTTTCCTCTCCCTTTCTTCCCTCCGTTTCCTTTTTTTTTTTCGCCAAGCTATCCATTCCATTTTCCATGAGAATCACTAGTTCATCTTCATCCATTTGAAATTAAAACTCCATTGAAGTTCGGGTTCCTACGAGCCCGGGGTGTTTTAGGTGAAAAAGCACCTTCATCACCTTTAGGCAAGCCGTTACCGCTCCCTTCTCATCTTCGATTCTCCACTCCGAACGTGATCTATCTCCATGCGTTCACTCTCTCCCTTTCTGAATATATTAATTATATATGCATGTATGAGAAATTTTGCACTACATTTGTATGCTTATGTATGTATTTTTCCTTAAATTTTGCACTCCATGTATGTATTTCAATCCTTCTATTGTTTGAGTTGTTTGAAACAAAGAGTTATTTTTTCAATCATTTTGTTGTTTCTTCACGGGCAGAATATATATATTTCAATTAATTTTATTTTCTTGGAGCTTTGTATTCAGTCGATAGGACTACATTCAGCTGCCATCACTTCTGGGTTTACAACTTTTGGCTAATGGAACTCACTCTCTTGCAAATGAGATCTGTTGCCAAGATATATATACTTCTAATATATATGAAACTTGAGGCCGAAAAGAAAATTGATAAAATTCAAAACCCCAACTTTTGTAACGTGAGCTGGTGGTTCCAAAGTGCACTTTTTTACTTTGGATTCTTGTTGCCGATTGAAAAGTTTGTAGCCAAATCTTTTAGCAACATTTTCTGTTGCACTAAGCCAAGGTTTTGCGATGTTATGAAGATCTTTACTTTGCTGCCTTTAAAAAAAGAAGAAAAGAAGTGCTATTTAAAGTTTAGGCACTATTGTTTTAAAGTTCCTATTCAGAAGTGACAAAACCAATCAAGTGCCATGCACGTTTCCTTAGTTATGTTCATGTGCAAACAATTTAATCTAAATTGTGACTTTTTGTGGGTTGTTGTAATCTGAATTGTGACTTTTTATGGGCTGTTGTAATCTGAATTATAATTCTGAATTGTGACTTTTTGTGGACTGATTATAATCTGAATTGTGGCTTGAATTGTAATCTAAATTGTGACTTTTTGTGGGCTGTTGTGATCAAAATATATTCAAAGTATTATGTTGCTGTCATGCAGTTGCTTTGGACACTTATTTATTGTTGTAGTATACTGCTTTATTCAATGCAGGAATTGATAAAATTTTGTTTTTGCAAAAAAATAGCAATATAGCTAAAACTTTGAAACTAATAAAATTCCATTTTTACATGTGGAGCAGTTTTTATTATTGCTTTTTGCTTTATGGTAATGAAATTAATAGAAATGATGAAGAAATTGTGAATTTCTTTATGCTTTTTTCTACTTATGTCGATTTGGATGAAGAAATTGTTAAAACACATCCTGATTACTTCTGGTTGGGCGGTGTAACATCTAAGCCTAGCATCAAGGCCGCTTTTTAAAATTTTTGAGTTTATACATACGAAAAGCCCACTTGGGATTAATGAGTATTTGTTTTATGGACCACAAGCCTAGATTCTTTTTTTTTGGCGAAATATGATTTTTCAATAGTTTTGATAATTAGGTTTAAAATCTTTTAATAGACCAAGTGGATTTTCACGCAAAAAAATATTTATGGGACACGTGTATTTTTTTTTATTTTTAGGTTGAGTCAAGGTCCAAAACTTTGGAAAAAAACCCATGTATTAATCCCATGCAAGATCCAAGATGTGGGTGAAATATTTTGAGGGTAAAGAGCCCTAGCCATTGAAAACAATTCTAGACTCGACCAGATGCACGGTTTCACTTCTGTTACCACTGCATGCACGCTTCAATCACATCCGTTTTCCACGGCATGCAAGCATGATGCACGTCTCTTTCCTCTCTTTTCTCTAGGGTTTTATCATCACCTCTATATACATACACGTGTTCCTCTACTGCATGGAGAAACAAAACTTGTTGCTGCTGCCAACCACAGCACAACCTGCATCGTATTGCACTCCATTGCCGTGACCCAAAAAATCCACCGCAGCTCGGTTTTCATCCAACCACTGTGTAATAGCTCACTGCCCTGCCCCATGTGAAACCGACAGCCACCTAGATTCCTTTCCATAAACTGCAACCACCCAAATGCACGGCAACACCACTGCAAGTCGCTACCGTGGATGCTGCTGTTTTTGCTCGGTTAGCCCCTGTTTTTGCTCATCAAAACAAAGCACTCCTTTTTCCCCCACCGTGAGCTGAGTTTTACCACCAAGTCGCTACCACCCCTCATTTTGAGTTCCAGCATGTTTGCACCGCCGTCCATCATGAATCAACCACCTGGCCAGCATCTTCTCTCGCTTTCTTTACGGTAAAGGGTCACCCCTGAAAACTTCGCATGACATGGCTCCTCCCTACACAACCACCAACAACCAACAGTGAGGCAATGCCGCCACAAACAGCTGCAAAGGGGGCCAAAGAACCTTTCATCACCACCAAACACCGCCCAGCCCACGCGTTGCCCGTATGTGAGATTTCTCTCTATCCATCGGTTTCCAGCTCTACCTCCCTTTAGCTCTCTCTCTCTCTCTCTCACACACACACAGTGCGCCCCCATCGGGACAGCCACCTCCCACTGCAACCCAGCTCTGCCATGACCTCCTTCCCTCACAATGAGCTTCTATCAGACGTCTTCCCTCTCTTGTGAGTTTCGGAAATATATAAATGTTTCTAAGTGCTACAGTTCATGAAGTTAGAGGGTAATGAGAGATTATAGATTTATGAGATTACTATTTTGCCCTTAAGTCAAATAAGATTTGAATGTATATTTTGAATGGGTTTTGAATGGGCCCTGTTTTTAGGTTGGGTTTGGTTTTATGTTGAGCTTGTGTTTTACAAAAGATTTTGTAGGTTAGACTTGGTCTTTAATTGAAATTGAGTTTTGAGATGGATTTTTTTTATTAAGTGGATATTGAGGATTTTGGGAAGTGATGGTATTTTAGTGTTATGAGAATTCTAGTTTTGTTTTTTAGGAATTAGAATAGGTTGATTTGGTATTTAAGATTAAATATTGAAATATCAAATAATCTTCACAACCTCCTACTATTCACCCACACTTCACACTCCACCTTTTTTTAATTTAAAAATTTTTTTTTTATCAAATATTTTTTATATGAATAGTGAATAAAAAATTTGAAATAGTTTTAAAAAAATAAATTCAAAAATTTTTTTTAAAAAAAAATATTAAAAAATATGGAGTGTAGAGTGTGGGTGAATAGTAGGAGGTTGTGTAGCAAAAACCTTGAAATATATGTTCGATGAACATTTACGGGAGTTGCGTGACTATTTTATAGGTGACGAGTAATTTCTACTCTTCATTATTAAGGAAAAACTTCTAAAAAACTAAGAAGTCCAGGTAAGTGAGGTTCCTATGCTAGATTTTGCATAAAAATAAAATAGGTTGAGGTTGATTTTTGAAAAATATAGATGTTTTGTTATGAAAAGAAATATGAAACAACTTCAGTTATTTGTTCTGCTTTACTCATGAAATTCCGTATAAGAAGAAAGTATTTTTTGGTATGACTTGTGTAGACATGAGCTTATTTTTTTGGCATTCTGTTTTTTTGTGATTTGATGCTGTTATGTTATGATTCTATTCAGTACTCTGTTTTGATAAGAAGTGGCATTTGAAAAACCTTTGGCATGACTATTTGGTTCTGTATCTGATTTTGTTTCGACTCTATTCAGTTAGAAACCCTACCATGAGGGTTTTACATGGCTTCTGTTCTGATGTGATTTGGCCCTGCCACGAGAAAGCATAGTGGTATTCTGTTTCAGTTCTAATATACATCTGCTTAGTTATCCACAGATACACAACATTACCACGAGGGTTAAACATGGCCTCTGTTCCGATATGATACTCTGATATGATGATGATGAAGAATCAGATATGTTATGCCAAAGTACTTTTGGAAGATTCACATTCTGTTTCTGCTTGATTGGCCGCCGGGGTTTGCACAACCCTACCATGAGAGTTAAACATGGAACTATGTTCAGATATGATGTGTTCAGTTATGCTATGCCAAAGAAATTTTGAATAAGAATATTTTTTTGAACTTTCGCTCTGATATTTTTGAGAACATGTTCTGACTTTGCATTTCGAAAATAAAAAGCGTTTTGTTCAGCATTCTGAATTTTGTAAATGCTTATGTTTGCATACTAGTAGTATATGTTCTCTACTTATTGAGTTATTGATAACTTACCCCTTATATCCATAATATTTTTCAATAATTTTGATAGTTCAACTGGAGAACAAGAGTAGGAAGTGTTGGAAATGTTTGATGATCGTAAAAGAATAAATGCCCGAGAATACAAGTACTTATTTGAGAGTTATTGTTAGTAAATTGATTATTTTCGATTATTTTGATATGATGAGTTAAGGAAGTTTTTGAGTTTTTGGGAGTTTTTATTTTATTTTATTGACGACTTTCTTTAGTGTCCCTATGAAGGAACATAGATAATTGTGTTGAATATTTACTGGAGATTCTGGATTATTTATAGTTATGAAATTGGAGTTGATATTAAGTAACAGGAGCTAACTCTCCGGACCTTTGGGATCGGGGCATTATAGGCGGTGGGAGATTGATCTCAATATGGGCATTAGTACCTTAAAATTTATGATCTTTGTCAATCCTTTCATTGTTTACTGCAGTTATACATGATTACTTGAGATTCTACATTATCAAACTTCATTAAACCACTAGTAATCTAGCCATTTGTGTCCTCTACTTCAGATGATATTAGCTATAAGAGATATGATCAATTGATCTTTGTGCATAAACTGGCGGCCCCAAGTTTAAAGAAAATAAACGTGAATCAAACTACAAAAGTGTGGAAGAGACATATTTCAATAAAAGGGAACTCTTAAATAATGAACAATAAAAAGGGAAATTAATGTAAACAACGACTAAAAAGGGAAATTAGTGTAATTGCAAAATATGAAAGAAAAAATTAAAAATATTATTATTAAAAAAATAATATTATATTATTATTTTGATGAATCCAATAGCTAATCCAATGTGGGGCTATAGATAATGAGGTTTTAGATATATGGAAAACATGTACTTATCATCAAAATTTGAATATGAATTTGATGAGTCCAATGCTAGTGCTCTTAGATCATCATCACCACTCACCATTTTAACACCTAATTATTCTCTAAATACTTAATTACTTATAATTAAACTGTGAGTTTCTATCAATTTTCTTCCTTCAACCAGCCTACTGCTCCTAAAATAATATCTTTTTATTGATATTGTGTTCGATTCGTTTCGAGTAACTCGAGAAAGTTTTTAGTTTGTTCACTCTTAAAAATTATTTATATTAAGAATAAGGCCCTCACTACTTAAGGCAACCCTAAAATAAATTGAAGGTGGCATACTTTGTCGATTAACATTATCAATCACATGATTTCCTTTCCATTATAAGAAGGTGTGATTTATTCAGCAAATAGTGCAACATCAAGTTATCAACACCAAATAATTAAAAACCCATAAATATAGAAACATAAACATTGAATTCTAATTTTTTTTTCCAAAAAAATAAGCTATGTAATTAACTCACTTGCTCTAGGAGAAGTGGTTTCTTGTGGCATAGATACCTATGCAAGCCATGTTTAATGGCGGCCTGAGCGAGATTTTTGGTGGACATTGGCTGCCCGGAGACGAGTCAATGGTCCTGACGGCAAATCCGAGTACAAGAAGTAGTGCTCCTTTGTGAAGAGCAGGTTAAGCACTGCATCCCACACGTACTCCAACCTCTCATACGAGTTGCAATCCCCTGAGACAGAAGAATCCGTGAATGCCGACTCCAGCAAGCTTTTGTTCTCAAAATTGTTCCCGAGTTCTACTTCGTGCAAGTCCTAGCCTAGACAACATTCCTTTTGGAACGACTCGTTGTCCTCCTCCTTCTTCTTGTATTTGAAGGTTTTGGAGTTGTATTCAAAGAGTTTCTACTTGTTGATCTTCTTCACTTTGTTGTCCTTCCATGGAGGGCTTGCAGTGAGCTTGCAGGCTTGGAAGAGATGATGCAAACTAATAAGCGACTTATCTTAATCTGAAATATTCCAATAACTCTCGAGTGGGTGAGGAGCATCCTAGGTGATTTTATCTTAGAATTAATAATTCTTTTTCAAAAAGTCTGTAGATTCTCTCAACTGGCTCTGATACCAAATTGTAATGCCCCATTCCCAAGAGTTAGGAGTGTCATGTAATTTTCATAAAATATTACCCGGCAAGAGATTTTGTAATTTAATAAACTAATTAAATAATTAATGTCTGACATTAAATTTAACTGCTTCATCTAAGCTTGGCCCGCCTGCTCATGGTCATCATCCTCACCTGGTTGGTTTAAAAACATGAAATAAAATTGAAATGAGTACTCATCACAATGTAAACAAAAAAAATTTCATACTGAGAGTTTAAAAAATGACTGATCATATTGATGTTCATGCTATGCATGACTTGTCTTGATTTATATGAATTAACTGATTGATTTGATGACTGATTTAATTGATTTGACTAATTTAACCAATTTGACTTACCAACACACTTAACCCTGCGTGAGAGGTTGTGTATTGGTTTCACGTCCCTCTACAGCAAGGGAGCTGTTGATAGTATTCTAGCATACTATGGTGGACCACGCTTGAGTCTGTGGCTTGCACATCTACCCTGAAACTGCATTGGTACCATGCACCTGAATGGCCGTCTGATTTACTGATTAACTGATTTTATCTTCTCTTGCACTTGAATTTAAGATAGCTTATGTGTCTTATGCAACGTGAGATGCATGATTTACATACTTATATAAATACTACAAATTTATGAATCTGAACATGATGCTGAATCACATGATCATGTGTTGTGCTTGGTGACATGGTTGTATATGACATGAGTGGGACATAAAAATAACTGTCAAAGAACTGACGCTAATAATAATTTATACAAGCTCAACTGTAATAATCTTAATTTGTAATCAAGTTACTTAACTCGTATCGCAAATTCCAAAATCTCACTTTGTAGATTGTTACCTTATATACAGAACACCATATGTCACTAATTTCCTAAAAAAATGCCGTGACATTCTATTTAATTAAACTGATATCATATAGAACAATTTAATAGGAATAATTTAATAAATATTCTGATATATGATAAAATTAAGAAATAATAATATGATTCAAAAGTCACAACATATTCCTTTATTTTTCAATTAATAAAATAGCATACTAATTTTATCAAAATCAAATAAAATAAACATTGGAAATTCATTCTACTAATTAAACTTGATTACACTTAAAATTTAAATCCTTGTAATTTATTATAGTAATCAAATCATAAATGAATACGTAATATAATTTAAATTGTATACAAGTTGTAAGTGTCAACTCTATGCAACAAGGACCAAATTAAAACCAAGTCAACATATTACATCTGTAAGTAAAAATTGGCCAACGTAAAGAGACCCATTTTAAACACATTTTGTCATGTCCATACAAAAGCTAAAGATATACCACTCCAAAGATTTCAAAAGACTTTTTACAAAAACTGAAAAGTGGAGTAAAAAAGGTTGGGGGGCGTTATTTTGAAATAATCAAAAAGCTTGCAGAGCTTATCTGAAAGCTGATACACGACAAAACCTCAAATAGTAGTTTTACAATTAACTAGAAAGCATGACAGGCTTTATAGCAAAAATGAACCAAGATATAAATGGTGATACGCGACAAAACCAAAAGGGCAAAAATGAGATTACAGAAACAATGAGGCTCCAGCTTCTAGAGACTTTTTACGGAAGTTAAAATATATTGTGTGAAGGGTAATTTGGTGATATGCAAAGAGGTGCAGAGCTTTATTCGACAAAACTGAAATAAAAGTGAAGGAGATTCGACACAAATGCACAAAAACATAAAGAGATGAACACTGGAGAAGAAAGGCATTGTGCGAATTAGTGAGGTGCTTGAGCTTACCGTGAGAGAAAGCAAAAGCCTTGCGTCGATGGATCTTGGTGGCTGTAGAGAGCAACGACGGAAAAGCTTTGAAAGCAGAGAACTATAGTTAGACTGAAGAAAATGATGGTGAAGGAAAACAGAGATATCGGTGTGGTCTTACCAAAAGGATGCTTGAGTGCAATGGTGGTGGCTCGCAGCTGGAGATCAACAGTGACGAAAAACTGAGAGATAAGTAGGATCTGTGCCATTAGCTCGAGAAGGAGAGGGTCAAAACGAAAGAGAGTGTATGACAATTCAACGCACAGAGGGACAACGTGCGGTTGTGGGTTTTGCTAAGATCAATGGTGGTGGAAACACTGTGAGAGGCTTCTGTTTGTGGCAAAATACCGAGAGAAAAAAAGAACAAAAATACATTTAGTGTTAATGGTGGTTATGGAGAATAAATTAGGTGGAGAAGTGTGTCAATCGATGAGAAATTACCACGAAAGAGATGGGAAGTGATGGAGTTGGATGGCGATCTACGCCAATCATGACTGGGGTCTCCTTCGAACTGGGTGGTGGAGAAGCACGAACTGGCTAGGCTCTATTTGTTTATTGGGTCTTTAAACCTATCAATCACCTTCTCCTTATAAGCATTAAATCTCCATACCTCAAAATATATCGACTTCACAATTTCTTTATATAACTTTATTGCTACGAAACTCCAGGATACATAAAATCTTCCTACAATCATTTGTCCCCAATCATACCAGGCAAGAGAAATCATATTACCTAAAGTAATATACCTTCCATCAGTCATCAGGAAATACCAACACCATATACGAACTTATGTCATAACTTTAAACCTACTCGACACATTCCTAATTTTCTCAACTAGAAACTCCATAAATGTAAGACAATTTCCATTCATTCTCATGAACAAAATTCATACTAAATATTAAAAGCAAAAGCTTTTTAGTTTCACTTTCCATCATCTGGTCTAGAAGTATACACAATTTCTAAACTTTAACCTGTTTAGGGCTCATAACCAATCCAATAGTAATTAGCTCAATCAATTAGACAGTCCTAACCATATTAACATGTAACTCTAGTACACATAATATCTATAAAATTCTAAATATCTATGCTACATAAAATTATCTAGTGCCAAGTGTCATTGTCTAAGTTAACCAATAACTAGTATGTTAAAAAATTAAAACAATAATAATAATAGTAATTATGAGAATAGCAACAACATCATAGTCCTATCTATTGAAGGCTAATAAGCGACTTATCTTAATCTGAGATATTCCAATAAATCTCGAGCGAGCTAGGAGCATCCTAGGTGATTTTATCTTAGAATTAATAATTTCTTTTCCAAAAAGTCTGTAAAGTCTCTCGATTGGCTTTGATACCAAATTGTAATACCCCTTTCCCAAGGGTTAGAAGTGTCACGTAGTTTTAAAATGACAGTTAATTTCAGTTCCCTCTCTTTTTCTTTCATCAAATATAATAAGTGAACTTGCCAAGACAATTTTACTACATATAGAAGCAAGAATCCCATATGAAAATATTAACAGCTTGCTATGTCTGAGTTTTGTTTTTGGTTACCATATCTTGAGGTTGAGGCAACCCGGCCAAATTCTAGGATTATAAGAGGGATTTAAAATCACAGTATGATCTGTTGTTATATCTTGAAAATTAGTTATCAAATTTATTTCTATCTCAAGTAATATAATTTTTGAGTTGTATTATATAAAGGCTTTCCATTGTTCTTTTAGAACATCTTACTTTTTGATTGGTAATGTTGTACCAAAATGACGCCCACATTACTACCGGAAAATGAAGTGGTACATGAAGTTGCAAAATTTGTGGAAAATGGTATGTCTAAGGATATGGATAATGGTAATCAGGCAGAAAAGATCAGTGATAACCAAAGGAGACAAAAGGGAGTTAAATATGTTGTTGCTATTGATATGGGAAATTTTTCTGATGGGGAGGTGACAGAGGTTATGGAAAATATTAATAAAGAGAAGGTATATGATTCCAAAAATGAAAAAATGAAAAAGAAGCAAAAGGAAAAAGATTTGAGTATCAAGTTGAGAAGCTCCACCAGGGCTCCAAGCAAGCCTACTCGAATGAATATACGATGCAGTCTTTGATGTTTTGGAATATTAGTGGGTTGGGAACTTAAAAAAAAAAGGTTAAGAAATTTGGTTAAAGAATTTAAGCCATGTATTTTAGGGATAGTTTGCACTTGGCTGATGGTGTGACTAATGAAAACCAAGGAGGGAAATTATGGTTGGTTTGGGATTATGGATAGCATGTCAAGGTGGTGTCAAAAGGATCTCAACAGATCACAGTTTGCTTATTGGTGAATGGCATGGATATTTTTATTTCTTTTGTTTATGCACGTTGTACATAAGGGGAACGTAGAAGTTTATGGGAGGAGTTGAAACGTGTGGTTTCGAATCCAGCAATCTGGGCTATGGTGGGGGACTTTAATATTATTAGAACGGATATTGAGTGTAGAGGTGGTCATCCAAGATCTGCGACAACTATGCAAGAGTTTAACGCTTGTATTGATTCCTGTGGTTTTTAGATTTTGTTCATTTTTAGGTAGTCGTTTTACATGGTGTAACGGACAAGGGGGTCAAGCGTGAAGTTGGGCGAGGCTGGATCGTGCTTTAGTTAATTCTCAAGCATTGGTTACCTGGCCAGATGTTCATTTGACATATTTTCCAACAACTACTTCTGATCATGCTCATATGGTGATAAAATTAGTTAAATCTCAACTTTATGGTTTTCCTTCATTCAAATTCCAACAAATGTGGATGGAACATGAATCATTTATGGGTTTGATACAGAAGGTTTGGGAGGAGGAAACAGGAGATACGAGATTTTTTTATTAGTACAGAAGTTAAAATCATCAAAGGCAATTTGAGGGATTGGAATATAAAGGTCTTTGGGAAGACGGATGTGCATATCTGGGACTTGGAGCAACATATTGAATGTCTGAAAACTGATTTACAAGAGGCATATTATGATGAGGCAAAGCTAGATTTGGTTACGTCAAAGTTACAGTTGGACACTTGTCGAAGATGATTTATGAAATGAAGCTTACGGATGGGTGGCATTTAACTTCTCCTGAGGAAGTGCACCAAGGTGCAGTTGAGTACTTTGATAATTTCTTGAAAGCAAGGCCAAGGGATTTTTTACCGGAGCTGTCGCGCTTTATTGAGAAAACAGTTGTTGATGAAGAAAATAATTTGATATGTAAACTACCATCTATGGAGGAAGTTAAAGATGCTTTATTTTCTATTCTGGTTGATAGTAATCCAGGTTCGGATGGTTTTGGATCGAGGTTTTTTCGATCTTGTTGGGATATTGTGAATATGGATGTGGTGGAGGCGATGAGTGATTTCTTTAGAGGTAAAAAGTTTCCTCGGTTTTAAACAACTTCTTCCTTGGTGCTTATTCCAAAAGTTGAGAATCCAACAACTTCTGATAAGTTTTGACCCATCAGTTTTTCTCGATCATCTACAAAGTTTGTTCTAAAATTCTTGTACAGTGCCTTACTCCTATTTTTTCTAGATTGATCTCGTCCGAGCAAAGTGCTTTTCTCCTAGGGAGAAGTATTTTCTATAATATTAGTTTGATACAGGAGATGATTCATTCTGTTAATAAGAAGAGGAGTGGTAATAAATTGATGAAGGTAGACATGGCGAAAGCATATGATAGTGTAGAGTGGAATTTTTTACTTCATGCGGTTGAAGCTTTTGGGTTTTCTAATCAAGTTTGTGGTTTGATTCATAATTGCATAACTTCGCCTTGGTTTTCCAGTGGTGATGAATGGGGTCTTGAAAAGTTTCTTTAAAGGACGTTGGGGTCTTACGCAAGGTGACCCGTTATCTCCTATTCTTTTTATTTTGGTGGAGGAAATTTTATCAAGGCTTCTAAAGAGGGATTTTAAGGAAGGTAAAATTGTGGTGTTTTCACATCCAAGAGGGGTTCCGCTTATTTTGCATCTTTTGTATGCGGATGATATTGTTATATTTACAAATGGTAATCTCAAGTCCCTTCGAAATATTCTGAAAATATTTGATACCTATGAGCAATGGTTGGGTCAGTCGGCGAGAACGGAGAAATCTTCTCTTATTGTTTCTAAAGATATTACACCTGCATGACAGCGGTTTCTTCTTCGTTCTAAAGGTTTCAAAGAAGGTTCCTTACCATTTTTATACTTGGGAGTTCCTATTATTTTAGGGAAGCTTTTTAAGCTATGTATTTGGAGGAAATAATGGCTAAAAGTCATGAGAGAATTGGTGGTTGGAAATCAAAGTAGCTTTCACAAGGGGCTCGGCTGCTTCTTATAAAACATGTGTTGGTGAGTATGCATATCCATCTGTTATCAATTCTTCAGATTCCAAAGGCTGAACCCAAGACAAAAACTCAAGAGTTTGAAAACTTCTCATCTTATCATTATAACTTTCTCAAATTTCCACACAAAATAAAATAAACAATTCATTTTTTTCAAATGCCAAAATAAAAATAATATTAAAAAATAAATTCTAACAATATTTTATTTAACTTTTTTAATTTTAATCTAAACTCATTTCATCTCATTTATGAAAACAAACGAAGTTGCGGGAAGGTTAGAGAGGGTAGGATTTCTTTTTGTTATGATCGTTGGTCGGAAGAGGGTCCCTTGATTAATCATTATTTTGAGATTCAATTTTCGAAGATTATCGTCCAATAATGGAAACTAGAAGATGGTTGGGATCTAGATTTTATTATTCAGCTGATTAGATTTGAAAATGTTGAATCTATTGTGGACAGTTTGGAAAGAAATAAGGAAGGGGAAGACATTCTTGTATGGATCGAAAATGTGGATGGTAAATTTACAACAAAAAGTGCTTGGAGTTGTATTTGACTTTGTGCTCCAAAAGTGGCTTGGTCTAATTGGGTCTGGCAGCCTTCTTTACTAAAGAAAATCTCAGTTATGGTTTGAAAGGCCTTTCTTAATGCTTTGAGTGTGGATGACCAAGTTCGTAAGTTAGGATTCCTATTGTTTCAAGGTGTAATTGTTGTGTTGAAGGGGATATGAAGATTTGAACCATGTGTTGGTGAAAGGGGATTTTGCGGAAGCGATCAGGGAGAAAGCCTCTAACTGTGTTGGGATGAGTTATATGAGAGGAAGAGAGTGGCGGGATAGAGTGGAGAGCTGGTTCTGTAAGGCCAGAAAAAATTCGCAAGTTGGCTCATTGTTTGGTACATACCATGTATTCTGATTTGGTGTGTATGGACTAGAAGATGCAAAGCGAGAATGGAAGAGATGGAAGAATCGGTGATGTCTGTTCAGACAAAAATAAAATACTAGGTTGGTTGGGTTAGTTTGAAGATTAAAGGAGGGGCTGGTTTGAATAGTCAAGATAAAGTGATCCTAACGTCTCTTCATTTGGCAATTAAATAGGTTGGTCGCAAGCTTCCAAAGCTGGCCTGTTGGTTTCCTCTTGATGCGGGTAGAGTTAAACTCAATATAGATGGAAGTTGTATAGGGAATCCATGAATGATGGGCGCTAGTGGTGTCATTCGTAATTTTGAAGGTAAGTTAAGGCAGCTTTTGGCAGCTTTTGCAATTCATCTTGGAGAATGTACAAATAATAAATTGAAATTTTTGGGGTTATTACATGGCTTACGTATTGCTAAATCGTTTGGATTTATTAGCCTTGTTATAGAAATGGATTCTATGTTGGTTACAAAATGGTTGTTGGATAAGAGGTGTACGGTATGGTATTTGAAAGATTATTGGAAGAAAATTGAATTATTGTTGGCGAATATAGATTTCAAGATTCATCACATATACCGTGAAAGAAATTTCTCGGCAGATTTTCTTGCAAAATTAGGGGTGGAGTGGTGCTTGGCTACTTGGGATAATTATGTTGATATACCAAGGTTTCTAAGGGGATGCTTGAAGATGGAGAAATTAGGCTTGCCACAAATTTGTTTATAGTTGTTTGGTTGTACTTTTCTTTTGAGTTTTTGTTGGGCCTTTTTTTTTTTTTTTTTTATGTGGTTTATGTTTGGGTTTTATTAAGCTGGATTGAGGTTTTGTTTCCACGGTATTCCTTTGCCTCAAGTGAGGGTTGCCAATAAAGTTTTAGAGGTTCTGTCCTCCTTCGACCAAAAAAAAATGATCTCACATTCATATATTACTTTTTTTATTGTGTTTAATTTGTTTCATGAATCAATGCACATGATATTTCCAAACTACTATAGATTATGAAGTTTTTTTTTTTTTTTTGAAGTAGATTATGAAGTTAAAGATGTATAGCATATGGTAAAGCAAAACATTATTGACTCTCCATTAATTATTGAACACTAGGACATGAATATCATGATAAATATATATAACATTCCAATATTATACCGTCCATATATGGTAAACTCTTCCAAAATAAATCCTCAAAACAAATGATTCAGATTTCTATATATATAAATATATCTATATGTTAATACAATATTATAGCAATTAATAGTACTGTTACAATGTGACGTTAATATTAATTACTTGACAACAGACAAAAAAGGTAACTGGGTGTTCATGATATATCGATCCACGCAGTAGTATATATTTTGCATTCCTGCGCGCAGGTTGCTTGTTATTATTCATGCTGCATGCATGCAGTCACGATGGATATATGGTGATCATCGATCTTCGACAATATGATCTTTGTAGTTGTCCCCAAGTATTCTTCCCATGTTTTCCAACGCATTCTTTGCCGCTCTGTTATGCGCAATTTCCTTCTTTAGACCATACTCACCCCTTCCCATTTGCCTATCGTCTATGAGAACCTCAAACGCCGTAACTTCCTTCCATAGATCTACAAACTTCACTTTCATATTTCTCTTTTGGCAAAATTCATAAAGCTCAGTCACAGGATGTCTTCCAATGGTTGCGGGGTTTATTATAGGCTCCAGCAAACGCTTAAACACCTACGAATTCCAAAACAATCAATTGTTTTTCAATCATTTTATGATCATCACATGGATATAAATATATATATATATATTTTATCACATGGATATATATCATGGGGATACTGATCAGATTGACCATCAGATTACTGACATGTAGATATTGTAGTACGTACATACCGTCCACACAGTGTCCATGGAGAAATTGCTGTCAATGAAAACCGCCCCAATGGAGGATTCAACAATATCGGCAAGTGCCTTTGGTGCGTCAATCAACCCATTGGAATGCAAAGGGTACTGTGAAATCCCTACTGTAAACTCTTGAATCTGTAATATTATTTCTGAGTAATGTTAGATACAGTCATAAAATTGCAAACGCCAAATATAAGTAGCAAGCAATGTTCTATCAAATTGACCATTGAGATAAATATTAATTAATCATGTATTGTGTCACCTATTATTTGTCAGTATTAATTAATGACCAGATTATTTTTAAAGAAAAATTGTCAACATTCATTTATCAGAGAAACTTACATCTATGACTAGATACATTCTGAAATGTTCCCATATCAAACATGACATTATAAAACTAAAATAATGCATTTGAAACTTCACCAGTATACTATTTTCTTTTGTGATTGGTTTGGTTTTCACTATTAATGCTGATATTCTTTATAGACAAACGTTCAAGAGACAACACTCTCTGCCTAAACAGAAACTTAATCTCACCATTTATAGAAAGAGATGATTCAACCTCAACAGACCAAAGTCTGAGAGATGAACTCTTTTTTATTTTAATTAACAATAAGGAGACAAAAAAAGAAAGTAGTAAGATTGATGCCAAAAAAGGACCAATTAAAGTTTGGACCAACTCCGATAGATTTCAGAATATGTGACAGCCCATGAAGGCAACACACTTGTCTCTCTTTTTAGCCACAGAAAGATTAACTCTGAATGGTCTGGTGGTGGCCAGTCCGGTGATCTGGCGCGTTTGTCAAGAATAGGTGCTAAGAGGGATCGCGCATGAGAACCACATGCGGTGATTTTTTTATCGGAGTTGATTTTTCGAGAGAGAAAGGGGAGGGGAGGGGAGGGAGGAGGAGGAGACGCCTAGGTTTTCAAATTAATTATGTTTTAAATTATTAAGCAATAGATTTTTTATTTATCACTAAATATAGGTCATGATATAACAAAAATGATTGAGATATATATATTTATATAGCTTGGTATTAAGACTAATTAAAGAGAAACATTGTGTAATTATTTTTCAAACAAATACCATATCATTTATTTTTATGACATAAAAAAAACTATCATTTTTAAATATTACAGTACCTTAAATTCAAACATCTTTTACACACAAAAATAATTGTTCCCCTCTTAAAAAAATAATTCTACAACACTTATTTTTTATTTTTTAAAAAATAAAAATTATATTCTTAAATCCGTGTGTAAATTATACTATTTAAATAATGTGAATAATGTACTCTACATACCTAATTGAAAATAGAATAATTTAAAAAAATACGATAAAACGCTGATATAAAAACTTTATTAAGATCCCGTTTAGTTTAAGAAATCATCTAAATTCATTTCATCTTATCATTACAACTTTTTTAAATTCTCACACAAAATATAATAAACAATTTAATTTTTTTAAATTACAAAATAATAATAATAATAATAATAAAATAATATTTTATTTAATTTTTAATTTTTATTTAAAATTATCTCGTCTCAAGCTTAATATTTTGAATAAAAGCCTTTAATCGTAATGGCGTTGCGTTGGACCCAAACGTGCCGTACAAGACTGGAGACTGGAACAATTCAAAGTCAGGGAAGGCTGCACGAGTCCAACTTAATTATTAATTCTAAAGCAAAATAGGTCTACAATATGACCATCCTTCAATTGGCCAACACGTGCCGTACAAGCCGGAACATACAGACCATCATCACCACTCACCATTTTAACACCTTATTATTTCCTAAAATACATAATTACTATCAATTTTCTTCATCCAACCGGCCTACTGCTCTTAAAATAGTTTTTTTAAAGGAAAATTTATTTACTGTCAACAACGTAGTTACTACGTAAGCCTAAAAACTATTATGCAGAGGCCTCCTATAATAAATTGAAGGTGGCGTACTGTGTAATATATATATATATATATATTTACACAAATTTATTGATTGAAATTATCAATTACATTATCTTATATGAAAAATTCTTTTTATTAGTAATTATTTACATTCCAAACTTCATAATTTATGAAAAATATATTTATATTTTATAAAAAATACCATCACACTCTATAAAAAAAAATTATGAATATGAAGTATGAGAATAAATAATGACTTATGCGTAATAAATTCCTACATTCTAAGAAGATGCGATTTATTCAGAAAATAGTGCAACATTAACACCAAATAATTAAAAATCCATGAATATAGAAACAATAAACTTCGAATATTTCTAATTTTTTTTTCAAAAAAATAAGCTAGGTAATTAACTTACTTGTTCCAGAAGAAGAGGTTTCTTGTGGCGGAGATACCTATGCAAGCCATGTTTAATGGCGGTCCGAGCGAGTTTTTCGGTGTCGACATTGGATGCCCGGAGACGAGTCAGCGGTCCCGGCGGCAAATCCGGGTACAAGAAGTAGTGCTCCTTCGTAAAGAGCAGGTTAAGCACCGCGTCCCCCACGTACTCCAACCTCTCGTACGAGTTGCAATCCCCTGAGAACGAAGAATGGGTGAATGCCTGCTCCAGCAAGCTTTTGTTCTCAAAATTGTACCCCAATATCTCTTCTACTTCGTGCAGGTCCCGGCCGAGACACTCCTCCTTCTGTAACGACTTGTTGTCCTCCTCGGCCTCTACAGGATTTCTGATCGGTTTTTCTTCTTCTTGTCTCTGAAGATTTTGGAGCTGTATTTGAAGAGTTTCTTCTTGTTGATCTTCTTCACATTGTCGTCCTTCCATGGCGGGCATGCTGTGAGCTTGCAGGCCTGAAAGAGATGAGGCAAGTCGGTTGACAACTTGCACCATATATTACGACGATTTCGTGACTGTTGGATAAAGGTCGACGAAAGATCTCGATTGACTAGGATTAAACTAATTAGGGAAATATATATATATATATATTTATATATATAAAAACACAAAAATTAAAAAAATACACAAATCTTTTTCAAACTCTCTGCGTAATCATGTTTTGAATGCAAGATATTTTTATAAAATAATTTTAAAAATAATATTTTATAGAAAAATGTTATTTTCAAAATAATTATATATAATAAAGAATTATATGTGCGTGTATTATTATTATTATGATTATTATTATTATATAAGAAATTTTAACGAGGGGTTGTTGGGAAGGTGGGAGAAATATAAATAGATGATGAGTTGTAAAGAGATTACGAGTTGGGTTAAGATAAAGGATGGAAAAGGATTGGCTGAACGGCGTGAAAATGGGAGCACAAAGTTTGACTTTATTTTATAAAAAAATAAAATAAAAAATAAAAAATAAAATAAAATAACTTTCTTGCATGGGGTTGTGGAGAAGGGAATTTCCGAGTCATTTCTGGACAAAACTAGAGAGTTCTTCGAGTCTCTAATTAATAGATCACAAGTTAATTTTGCATAGGATTGCCTTAGCTTTTGCATAATAATTTTATTAGAGTTTATTTAAAGAGTGTTGCTGCTGCGCTCAGCAGTGACTGTTGTGTGGGCTGTCTAGGTAAAATATATATTTTTTTAATTTTTAATTTATTTTTTACATTTTATTATTATCTTTAAAAATAAAAAAAATAAAAAAATATCAATATAATAATAGTCAATTCCTTAATCAATGAATAATAAAAAATAATTAAATATAATGAGAGACACTAATATTATTCTTATAATTTAAAACCCATCGGCCGGTATTTGATCTTAATTACTGATATGATTTACAAAATAATGTCATTTGCAAGGTATTATCAATAAATTTTCATTAATATGATCAGATAAAATAATTCCAAAATTTATATCAGATTTTAATATTAAATTAGGTTATAAGCTCTGAAATTAATTCAATGCTGGCTACAAGTATAGGAGGATATTTATTTCTTGATCATATTGATTTAGATCGGAATTAGCAACTCTCCTTTTCCAAAACGTATATGGATAATAATATTTATGAAATATATAAATACTAGCTAGTAAGTACACTGTTATGTAATTGGATTAATGCTATAAATCAACCTTGAGAATTATTTATGAGGCAGCAAATAAATTGGTTGGTTAATTCCAGCTTGATATGGCGAAACTACCCATTTAATTAATTATACGGAGATTAACTAACTAATCAAAGTATATACCATCTACTCTCCATAAATATTATATTTAAAAAAATAACTATTATTATATATTCACATACTGAGGATCATGCTAGGCTGCATTTTTTTATAGGAATGATAGTTTATGTATGCGAGTTGTGTTTCTGTCGTGTCAAGGCATGATAAATAATAGACTATATAAATCAACTCGAACCCAACCTATTTAATTAAACGTATTAGACCATAAAATCCAAATCCAACTTGTTTAATTAATGGGTGACACGACACGATCTACTTAACCCGTTTAGTAAGTAACTTTACTTTTATTGGGATTAACCTAAATACGATCAATTTACCCGTCTAACCTATTTCATATAAATGGATTGAACTCAATGTTTTGAATATCGTTTCGATGACCGTTTCGGTTGAGGCATTGAAACAAGATATTTTGGTATCAGTACTATTTTAGATACCATTTTGGAATAGTCTATATATAAATAAATTATATATAAAAATTATAAATAGTCTAGTCTGAATTAGGGGTCAAAAAATGAACCTGCAGTTTGAAAAAATAAAAAAGAAAAGAAAAAGTAAAGGCTGAAATTTGTATATTGGCCGATACCAGTCGATACGCCCAAAATTCTACCTAGTACGAAACAAGGGTCTTCTATGTACTGGCTACCCGACCGGTATAGCATATTTCAACCGTACCGACTGGTAAAAATTCACAACTTTGGTTAAAGTGGCCCATATATTTATTTATTTTAACTCAATTAATAGAATTTTATATATAATACTAGGATAATTATATAAATAATTCACAATCACAATAATATATGATAAAATACCTTATTATCAATATCTAAACCAAAACTAATATTTTCATAAGATAAAATTACATATCAACAAAAAAGGTTTAATAGTTTGAGATATAATGCAGTCAAATATTAATATTAATATCACATATTCTCAACGGCATAAAACTAAATATTTATAAAATTTAAAAAAAGAATAATGTTATATATAGTCATAGGGTTTGCAAGTCTCGTGTATTCTATTTAAAAAAAGGTTAGGTCTACTATTAAAAAAATAATTTTTTCATATACATACTAAATTTATCACTTTTTTCAAATGGAGTACGCATGACTTGCACATCCTTGGACTGCAAATATCATTTCTTTTTAAAAATAAAATTTATTCATTTTATACGGATTGATTGTGGGTTTAGCATGTTGACCTGTTTATTTATTAATCATATCTTATCCGGTCAATCTATTTTAACCTAGACCCATTTATATCAAACTCCAACCCACTTATTTTGAATCGTGTTTGTGTTTGATTCACGGGTCATATATTGCCACCCCACCATTTGACAATCATCAATAAATATTTATTTTTTTGAAGTTTTCTTTTTTTAATTTCATGAATTTTCTAAATGAAAATGAGCGAATTTTTATTCAAGAAAATTAAGGAAATTAAAAAAGTAATAAATAAATAAATTTTATCGATGGTTGTCAAATGGGTGCCATGTATCAATTTCCTATCCGACGAACACAAAGCACCCCAATACTCCCCGCTTTACGCATGTTGATTACCGCCAAGGTTACCAATATTATTTCAATGCTTTAAAGCAAACAAAATACATGCCAAAACAAAGATATGTGGTACTACTGACACTCGTAGTTTCAATTTTCATTTGAAATAGTTACAAGCCCCTAACCTGGCTCTGTGATGAAGGATTCGGAATGAAATGCCAAGCAGTTGCAAATTCAAAACCATAATGAACTCCACAAATTTATGTGACACATGAACATGAACATAATCCGGCAGACATGATCTATTTATGAATACAATAACTATAAACTAAACACAATTTACAAACCCTCCCCTAGCTCTCAATTATAAGCATTTACAATGACGATGTCTTGAATAGCTTATTATTGGGCATTATTCACACCAGAAAAAACTCCTGCTATGCAAGTAAGATTGCACTGTCTAGGTTCTACCTTCCCGACATGAGATTGACGAGAGCTGGATTTTCATAGAAGGAGCGAGCATCCCAATCCTCAGTTGTGGATGAAAGTGTCATCAGGGCAACCACGATAGCTCTCATACTTGGACGTAGTTGCGGATTCTCTTGTGTGCATGCTTTGGCTAGCAGGGCCACCTGCAACTCAAACATGTAGCTTTGATCCAATTGAACTTATATAAACAAATAATAACAGGCTTCTTTATAAGAAATTGCTTCACCTTCCGGACTGAGTCGAGTGGGTAGTCATCTCCAAGCTGAGGGTCAACTAGTTTGCCTAGGTCTTCTACAGGATCAGGTTGATTAAGAACATCATCAAACTGTGAAACAAAGAAAATACACTAAGTATATGTTCCAGGTTGCTTTCCAAGAATCAATCTGTAAGTGGTACCAGACGAGGAAGCCTAATTAAGGCTATAAATCAAACTCTCAGAACAGCAAGGGGGGAAGAAAGGGGCAGGTCAATTAGAAGGATGGATAGAATATTTACTAAAGCAACAAGGCCCTTAGATTCAACATCGGAACCATTCGGCTTGACCACAGCTTCCTTGGCAGAAATAAGTTCATAAAGGACAACCCCAAAAGCATATACATCTACTTTGGGGGAAACATCTCCATACTGAGCATATCTGCACACAAATGCTAAAAATTACTCCAATTTCATACAGACAAAAAACATAACTAAAGTTTTTCCTCCCCGATTTGAAAGGAGTCCGTGGGATCAGAGGGTACAGAGAAGCAAACTCATTATCGTTAAACCCACTCCCAAGGTGCTAAAATAAACCACTTTCAAGGAGAACATCAGCGGTTGCAAGGATTACAAAAAAAAAAATTGCATACCCTGGCACCCAAAACCCTATACAAAAATTCTTACAATAAAAGAGCCCTCCAAAATTCCTGATGATGTGTCATTAACCACTAGTGAAATTAGCTAACCAGCAGGCCCAGAATATCTCATAGATATGGATCTAATGTTAGAAATTTCTCATCAATTACACACACTTTCTAAGTCCTTGGAAATTAGTTTATAGACTGGGTGAGATCTGCAAAAACTTCTCCACATAAACTGCTCATTGGGAATATATAGTCTTTCTAACAGCTCGTATCTGCCACGACATCCCAAATTTACCTCTAATTGCTGTATTTTCTACTACCTTACAGATTTACAAACAAACACCAACTTACTCGGGTGGCATGTATCCAAATGTTCCCACAAGACGGGTGGGGAGTGAGGAACTTCCAACTTCAGTCAGTTTAGTTAATCCAAAATCTGCAACCTGCAATTCAAATATTTTAGTACGACCCAAACAAGCTTTTGAGAATATATAATAAAAATAGAGGTACTAATGCAACCTTTCCATGAAAGTTCTTGTCTATCAATATATTTGCTGATTTAATATCACGATGGATATAGACAGGAACAGTATGCTCATGGATGTATTCAAGACCTCTGGCTGAATCAAGGGCAATTTGCACCCTAGTAGACCATGGCAATGGGTCCATCCCTGGAAACATGACAACACAATCATAACCATTGATCTCTATGCGACGTCAATTATACAGATCCTCACAATGCACATGTGATTTTACCTGATGAGCCACGCAAATGTTGGCTTAGGTTTCCATTTTCAATATATTCGTAGACTAGGAAAAGGGACCTCTCAACGCAATATCCAATCAAGCGCACCTGCCATGATTTATACAAGCAATATGTATTGTATGGAAGATAGAAAAAAAATCACAAATTTAGAGATCCATATATGTTTCGGAGAAAAACGCACTAATGCATGACTTGTGTGATCTTACGACTTGTACTCATCTGAGTCATCAAAAAAGCCTCCCAGCAGAACATTTTAACTATTTATATTCCATTCTATAATCTCAAAAAGCATAATCACACAAAAGTATAAGGACTTCCATCTGCTATTATTTTGATTCTTGTGCCTGCCTAGATTTTGTGAGTTGAAGCTCTTAACTGTGGCATCAACATTTAGATTGCATGTGAGACCTCTTGGCCAAGGTATATGTGGTTTTATGTGCAGCTATTCTACTTACTGTCGTCATTCAGTGGCTGTTATTTAGTAGGGATGGCATTGACAGTGGGATAAATGGCATCATTGATCCATGAGGGATATGTCGAGTGAGTTTGCCTAAATGGAGTGGTTGTCTACAGATATAGTAATGATGTAAATGAGTCTGTTAGTGCTGTAGTGCTGTAATTCACATGGATACCTCTGCAAGGACAAACAGTCACAGAACCATACAGCATAAACTTTAACCAAAGGGCCATTGACGCTTCACTCGGGAATTATGTTAAATTCATAACTAAAATTAGACAATTTCAAAGAGGTGAGCACAATCTCTCCAGCATGTAAAACAGAATGAACATTTCTAGAAAGCTTTCTCACTTATGTGAGCGTCGTCCAAAGGATATGATTGATTTAGGTTTTAAGATATGTATGCTCCCCAAAAATTAGAAAACAACATATAATCCAAGCAGGCTTTTAGACAGTAAATATACTGTTCTTGGGAAAGATAGTACATTACCAGGTTCAAGTGATGAACACGTGTTAAAACATTTAATTCAGCAAGAAATTCTCTGGATGCTAGCATATCCATTTTCTTGATTGCAGCTTTCTGCACAGATAGAGTGATGGGAGCTGTTAGGAAAGAGGAAAACGATAAAGCAAATAAACAAGATAGCATGCCTAAATCTGGTGTGCATGCATAATTATCCATGTAGGATATTAAAGAAGGCAACACGAAACATTGAGCATATAAGATGATGAATGTACATTCCATCTTTAACCTGTGCAAAGGATCTGATAGTTTTTCTATTTAAAATATATTCCTAGCAAGCAGGTTTCTTGAAAGGATGTAAATCCGGGACACTACCGTAACGACGACTGACCAAGAAAATTGGACAAGTTGCAGAGAAAATTACATAATGAGCAAATCTTCCATGCATCATTAGTGTGCAATGCACCTATGATTTATAAAAATACAAATGGCTACATACCTCACCTCTCAGCTCTGCATAATAAACAGCCCCAAAACCACCTTCACCAATCTTATTAGCCAAACTAAAGTCATCAGTAGCTGTAGCTAGTTCTTCATATGAGAACTCTACTGATTTGTCGACTGTTATGCCTGCAAGACCAGAAGCTGGACCAGTTGATTCCTTGTCCTTGTCGGAGGGACTTCCATGGCCTAAATAAAAAATAAAAGAAAAAACCAATAAGAAAGACCATGGTTTATTTTCCATTTAAAACAAGTGTAAATATAATCAATTTCATCGGTTGTGTCAGTCACCATGATTCTAATCTATATAAAAAGTTGAAAGCATTCAGTGTCATTGCTTAAATGGGATCCCCAAGATTATTCTGGGAGACTATTTTGAAGAACACCATGATAGATCAGAGAATCCGAACAAATTGATCAAACTCCAAAGAAATTGAATAAATTGATCAAACTACGAGAAAGAGTGAAATTTCTCAGCAACTTCAGATAAACTTATCCACTCTGGTGAGAAAGAAATAAAAATACTATCTAATATAACACCTATTGTAACTTTTTTTTTATTTGGAGGAGGGGGGGGGGGGGGA
>QEOT01003664.1:30613-58425 GCA_003123785.1 Pterocarya stenoptera | reverse complement strand
GGGGGGGGGGGGGGGGGGGGGGGTCATAAGAGCATGCTTAGCACTCATTCATTGACATACATCTACAAGAGCAAACAAGAAGGGGAGGGGAAGAAATTATGAATAAAGCGTATATACCATGCCCATTCTGAGAAGATAGATACTCAGATGCTGCTAAAGGCAACATTGCCTCCACCACCTTCTTCTTTCGGTAACATCCGAGATATATACAAGCTGCAAATAACACCACGCCAGCTACTCCTCCAATAGCTATGCCAGCAATAACTCCACCCGCTAATCCTGGTTACGGTTGAGCACATGTCAAGCTTAAAAGTAGCATTTGCTCTGACTTTAATATCTAATATTTGTCTCCAAATATCAGAGTAAATAATCAATTATAAAACCAACTGTAGGATTAGGCCAAACCGGTTGAGCTGCAAATGGGAGAGAACAAAAACAAAACAAAACTTGTAAGTATAGAAACAAATGTAATTTTAAGTTTGTTAAGAATATTAAACTTATAGAAGCTACCTTGAAGGCATGGGTGGATACATATCATTTTGATCTGCAAATAAAAAGAAAGAAAAAGAAAAAGGAAAAGGCAAGTTAGTTAATGAAAATCATAGCCTCAAGAAACTGGTATACTCTTGATTCTTGAACTTAATGAAATAACTTGTAAAGATACCAAAGATCAAGTTTACTTGTAAAAAAGCCAACAAAAATTTTAACTTGACAATTACAACACTTTTGAGTAAATTAAACATGAAAGACAGAATGAAAATATATCAAAGTACTATCATGTACCAGTCATAACATAAAAACCAGATTAATTGATCATTGCATAACTCATATATCAAAGATAAATCTCGTTGTGCAGATGACTAAAATATGTTGGTATATATAACAGTCACAAAAGCATGCTGTATATATTATGTGGAGAACCGAACTGAAAAGAAAAAAACAGGGGACCTAATCCAATACAAAAGAGATTACACTACTAGCTAGACACATGTACAAACTTACCTATGCGGTATACATAATTACAAACCAACTCAAGCCCCTGAATTGTATGCTTTACTATTCACGCTAGTTCACCGATTGCCTACCCTTATGATCCTCATTCTTCATTTATTGATATCCATATATCAAATTCATGAAAGTTCTCTGTGCCAACCCCTTAGCATCTGCACTGAGCCTCAGTACTCTTCAATTCTTTGTGCAGATATGACCTCATGCAATTTCTCTATCATAATCTAGAAGTGTTTTCTCTAGCGTTTTAACCAACAAAACAGTGCTTTGAATGAATTCTGAAGATGATTCAAATGAGACCAATCTGAGATGTTTTAATAAAAAACAAACTTGGAACACCACAATGTGTGTGACCATTTAACCTAGTGTTTTTGGAGATATCTAATGCACCTAGAACTAAACTTTCCAATATAATGTGCTCTTGAAGCCACAATAGAGTGAGATTTCTAACACCTTTTGAAGGGAGCTTTCTATTTCTAATCCTAGATTTTGACCATTCAAATGAAATTAGTGTGATTCGAATGCAGGTGAACAAATTTGTTCATTTTATCCCAAAAATTAAACCATTCAACAGTCTCTCATGAAAACTTAACCCAAAGAAAAAGTGTAGTCAAGACTGACCTCTATAGTTCAAGTTCCATGTTTCTGTGTCCACTGAGCACCTTAAGTGTATGAGATCAATTTATGACCTGTGGAACTGTATTTGTAAATACGTGCAGCATCCCCAATATTCTAATGACAGGACTCACTCAGCTTGGACTTAGACACTACTCATATATGTGTTCAACAGAACTATGGACCAAACAACTTGGTCATATTGCCTTTTCCCTATTGATAAGCAGAAGAAGAGGAGGAGGAGCTATCACTATCACTAAAGGGGAAGATCAAGCTAGAGTAATGTTACTAAACAGCCCGTAACTGATTCTTTGTGCTCATGGCTCATAGCTGATATTGCAAAGAAAGTAAAAAATGTGACAGTGGGCAGAGCAGCAGGCTGGGGAGGGTGCATGGAGTAATATCTGATAACTGCTACAGTTGCAGGTGCCTTAGGAAGAGTATATGGTGTTCAGTAGATACTATTAGTCTAGATGTGCTGTCATTTTAGATACTTATGTGGCTAATCTGCTTGGAGAGGGCACAGCTCATAGAGGAGGGTTATATTGTGTACCTCTATGAAGTGGGATAGATAAAATCTTTTGATATAAAACTCGTGTTACAGGCAAAACAATCAATGTTTAATTCAACAAACTTGGATATATGATCTTAAGATTAGTTAGAATTTATCTCTAGTGATTAGCCCTACTTACACTTTATCTTTCTGAAAACAAAGGAAGAAATGTTCTGTGCAACTAGGGTGTTACATAGATCATGATAACATGGTATCACTTGACTGGTTCACCACAATATATTGTAATAAAGAGGGGGGCACCAATGTGGGCACACACTCTCCCCTTCATTTGCCCAGGTGGTGAGGCCTAGCAATTTGAAGCGACCGTTTCCTTTTATGGTTGGGCTTGATTGCCCAGCCAAAGCTTACATGGAGGGGAGAGATACACCAAGAAACCCACCAATATTAAGAGGTGAGACACACCAAGATACACCATAAACTTAATCAGGCAAGAGCCACATGAACATAAATTATAATTTACCCTTAATATTCCAGTTAACATATCTTTTCTACAAGTTTGCAAGCATAAAAACTTCCACTACTTCCTAAACTGAAGAATTGGGGAGCCCATTTCTTATACAGCCACGAACCATAGCATCTCTTTACATCATTCACATATAGAGAACAACAACTTCTAAAAAAATATGTAATCGTTAAAGAAAGTATCCAATTAGTGCTAAAAGAAATCAAATCCTGACTACTTTAACACCTGTGAATTCAATAAGCTGAAGGGAAAAAAAATTGACACCTTTGCCCGGAATATACACCACACCACTTCCTTGGCTGAAATTCACATCCGGGTTGTAATTTTGCAGCAAGGTTGTATAACTTGAATTAAGACCAGCCCCCTCCGCTACCGACTCCAGAGTGTCACCTGGCCGAAGTGGGTATGTAACAAACAACCCGAAATCCTTCGAGACCGAGCTGTCCCCACACGAACATGTCACTGTCACGTTCAACTTCGCATTCGTATCCGGTATATTATTGGGGTCATAGCTATTATACTTCTGCAACAACTCGGTCGTGGTCAGGTTCGCATACCATTGCTGCGCCACCGTATCGTAGGTGTCACCGGATTGAACCTTGTAATCAAACTTGTAACCCAGAAATTCGCCATCGATACATTCACATGGGAATGGAATATTGACACGTATAAACTGTTGGATACTGTCTTTGTTGGGTATCTTTTCCTTGTTGTAACTCACGATAGTGTCAGGGTCAATACTAAGGCTAGATTGGAAAAATTCAACAAGTTTTGTGGTTGTGAGATTTGAATTCGGCCACATGTAGTATGAAGCTAAAGCTAAATTACATTCTCTACTACATTTGGATTCGGCTATGGAACAAAAGACCGCGACGAAGACCAATACCAAAAATCCCAATTTGGGTTTCATCGGATTGGGCAGAATTGTGACCCTAATGTGTGAAGTTTTGGCAAATCGAGAATTGGGTTTCAGGCGATCGAGGATGAGAGAAACAAATTTAAATGGAATATGCTGAATCCTTCGGACCGTTGACTGGGTGAGTTATTGGGTGGTTTGAAAATGTAAAATCTGCAGCGGGATGAAGATGAAGCTGACGTGAAGGATGGGGATTGGCCGGGAAGAAATAATAAGAGGTTTTTGCTTCTTATAGCAGACGCATTGTTTAGGTTTAAACAAACAGAGAAACATGTCTGTGTTTGATTGTCGTCTCCCGTGTCTAGAGCCGACCTGAGAAAAGTAAAAGTAAAAAATTCCCGCGTGTTTTAGTTGGGAAGACTTGGGAGTGTTAGCTAACCGAACTCGCTAACCTGATCATCATAATTTTTTTGTTTTTTTCTTTGGCCTGTACGATGAGGATGAACCCATCTATTTTCTTTTATATATTTTATTGTGTAATATAAAATACAAAGACGGTAGAAATCGGACCCATTAATCTTCTGATGAACCTTTCAGGATCCGAAGATATATTGGCGACGGTTAGCAACTTCAATCAGTTTAGCTTACCTGAAGTAAATAAATAAATAAATAAACTCCATCTATTCCCTTTTTTACATGAAATATTCGGAAGTATTATTTTTCTGATTACATGATTTTGGGTCGCTAAATAGTAATTAGACTAGAAATGGTCAAGAATGTACGTACGTGGACTAGAATGCCAGCTGCATGGTCATCATTCCCTCATTTCCAGGTAGCAACCGCGCATACGTACACACCGATTAAACGTCTTCATTTAAAGCTAAGGAAAATGATAAGCGGCCCAGCTCTCGCGCGAGCTACAGCTGTCATTTTTTTTCTTTTTATTTATTTATTTTTATTTTTATTTTGTGATTAAAGAAATATTTTTTTTAATGATGTTGTGAATTTTTTTTTAAAAAAATATATATTTAAAAGTGTTAAAAAATAGATGTAAAAAAAAACTCATGAAAATAAAAGCAGGAATAAAGAAAATGATATTCTCACCACTGATTCTTACAGTTCATTAATGTTATTGCTGAAAATTTTTTTTATTTTTTTATTTTTATTTTTTACTTTGTGATTAAAGAAGTATTTTTTAATAATATTATGATTTTTTAAATTTTTTAAAAACTATTTAAAAGTATAAAAAAATATGTAAAAAAAGACAACAAAGATAAGAAAAACAATTATAACTAACAATAGCTCCCAACTATAGTTAGGAACGGTGGACGTAGCACCATCCTTAAAGCTAAACCAGCACGTACGTACGTGTGAGTTTAATTATGATCTTTTATATACATATATATTTATATAAAAAAAATTCTTTTTATTAGTTACTATTTATTAGTATTCTACAACTCACATCTTATAAAAAATATTTTCACATTTTATGAAAATATCTTTACATCTTATGAAAAAGTTATAAACTGTGAGAATAAATAATAATTGATCCTTAATTTTTCTTTATATATATTATATTATATTTAGTCACTCTTGATCATCATCGATCTTAATTTATATAAATTCACCGGACAGATTTTACAAAATTTTAAGGTATAATTTACAGCAAAAATGTCTGATCATTAGGTATCAACGTCAGATGATCATGATGATGATCTGAGTCACCAGGTAGGCTTGAAAAGAGTGATCAGGCAACCAAAAATAGACCATGCATGATCAATTGCTTTATCAGAATTGGGGAATCATTGATGTTGAGCACGATGCACGATGATCTGGCCACGGCAAAATTAAGCAGCCGATTCCACATGAGTAGGTTTGGCCAGGCTTCTTACAGGTGCTATAATTAAATCCAAAAGAGGAGCTAGTACTGGAAAATCAATCAACCAGATAGATCAAAGCGATATAATTTCTAATCATCGATTTGATTTTATTCTCTATCTTAGACAGCTTAAGCAATTATAACAATTTTATATATATATATAATAATAATATGAAGGAAAGAATATGATGGTGACAGGGGATGCCCCTTGTATTCAAATACACGTTCAGACATAAATTAAGAATATATAGTCAAATAACTCAAGGGTACTTAAAATTATATTATATTGGGAGTCTGGGACCTTATCAACGTGTGCATCATCGGCCTGAGTATGGTAGTCCAAAACACATGCCAATAATTCACCGTTACTGACGCTGTCGCATGTGAATGGAATTATGGAAGAGTCCTCTTGCATGCTAAATATATGTATATGTATGTATATATGTATGTATGCCTCTGATCTTTGACATCGAATTTGAAGGCTATGTAAATTCCAGAAAGTTAATATTTAGAGCCAACAAGATGATGAGCTTTCCAATTAATTCTCAGTATGAATTGCCAAAGCCAAGTAATCCCACATGCACTTTGAAACACCACACGCATACATTAGCTAGCTAGCTCAAACTCAAAGCAACTTAACCATTTCCCAAAAATAAAACCCAGATCACGGCCAAGTTCCAACAGCGCATGCAACAGGGTGCATGCATGCATTGCAATTGTTTGAATTGTTGCATGCATACGAGAACAATAGATCAACGTACATTTCTTTCGAAAGTTTCGGTATTGGGAATCTCATCAATTAATGTACAATTCCTTACTTTGTCATAGGGTTTCAATAGAATGAAAGCTCACATATTCGTGATGAGTTGTGTAAGTGTCTTGTTAAGTCATGAGTATTATAGGCTATACTTCAAATCTAAAAATATAAATAAAAATATGTAGAAATAAAATAAAATTAATAGTATTAATGGAGGAAAAATGACATTTTTCATAAATAAAAGAATGAAAAAAATCACATAAAAATAACACTTATCATTATTCTTGCGACGCCTTATAGAAGTGGATATATGGAAGAATTTGTGTTGAGATCTGAGGTAGTTAACCAAGTGATCCTCGATTTCTGATGCCAAAGATATTCCTATCTTCTAAGCTGCTCTTTAAGATTTCTTTAATATTCCCTTCCAATAAGATAGAATTAGATGTATGCAATTGAGACTGAATTTCATTGAGGGTAAGATTAAGTTCTCTGATGGTAGATAGAATGTGACCAAAGCAAGTGAAGTTCCAATGTTTAGGGATTTTCTTGTGGCTTTTAGTTTTCTAGTCAGGATCAAATTTGGAGTCCCTGTGAAAGGGAAACTCCAAGCTTTTTTCACTACCTCAATACTTGATAAACCTCTACTCAAAGGTCTTTGAACTTGAACAATTTTGGAGAGTTGCGAGTGTTTGCTGTATCAAATAAGATCGGGGAGTGATTTGAAGAAACACTAGGAAGCTTTTTTATGGAAGCCTTAGGGAAGAGGGTATTCCATTGGAGATTACTATCCCTTGTCTAGCCTTTCCCTAATATTTCGACGTCCATGCATATTGTTTGACCAAGTGAATTTGGGCCCGAGTACCCCGAGTCTATCAAACCATTATTATCCGCGAAGAGATGAAGACTATTAGGGGCAGAAGTATTAGCAAAAGGTCTACCTCCTATTTTTTCTGTTTGATGAAGGATTGAATTAAAGTCTCCTATTACTAACATTAGTCCAAGGTGGCCTTCTATGAGAGGTTGAGGAGATCTCAAAATTGAGGTTTTTGCACATATTGCACAGGCAGTAAACTAAATTCAAAAGCTAAGGAACGTGTAAAGGATCAAAGTACATTAACAAAAGAATAATGTTACTAGAGATATTAACAAGGTCTACATCTGCAATACCCATTTCCCGTATGTTAAGGATGTCACGTATTTTCATAAAAATAGCCCAGCAAGAAATCTCATTTTTAATAAAATAGACATTTATTTCATAAAATGATTATTTAAAAAAACGTGTTTCCAAATAATATTAAATGAAACAATTGAATAAAAATTATGTCATAAAAATAATTTATTCTAAGAAGTCTGGAATTTAATCAACTGCTCCGTCTAATCTTGGCTTGCCTGCTCTTACTCATCATCATGCTCACCTCGAGTGGTTTAAAAATATAAAAGTAGCTAAAATGAGTCAAAAACTCAGTAAAAAAATCATCATAGCGTAAATATACTTAACATAAAGTTTTTCATAAAATATTTTATGCTAAGAAATTTAAAATCATGATTATTCATGCATATGATCATAATATGCATGACTGATATTTACTTATCTTACTTATCACATTGGCCAACACACTTAACCTTATATGCAAAGTTGTGCACTGGTCTCACATCCTACGGCCACAAGGGGAGCCGCTAATAGTATTCTAGCATACTATGGTGGACCACACTTAGGTTCGCGGCTTGCACATCTACCCATAAATCGCATTGGTACCATGCATCTAAATGCTCATCTGATTAACTATTCTGAGCTAATCTTACTTGTTTTCAGGAAATTCTCAATTTATTTCATCTAATCATTACAACTTTTTCAAATTTCAATACAAAATAAAATAAAGATTTCAAATTTTTCAAATCCAAAAAAAAATTAATATTAAAAAAATATTCTAACAATATTTTATTCAACTTTTTAACTTTAATCTCAACTCATCTCATTTATAAAAACAAACGAGATCCGATCTTATAAAAACTTACGTGTCCTATGCAACGTGAGATGATGAGATGCATAATACATACATAACTATAATATGGGTAATGAAACATGGTGACTGACGTACTTGCATATATTATGACATGTGTGGTATATAAACACTGGCTTTCAACGAATTGATTTTAATTATAATATATATAACTAGCTAACGTATGCTAACTCATAGCCATAGTTGAAAAATCATAATTAATGGGTCTCAATATTCTCAACCACTGAACTCCTAACACCATATCAGAGCCCCCCAAACTTAACACTTGGAAAGGAATTCTGAATTTAGATCATTGGATCTTAAGAGTCTCTTCACATTTTTCTTGACTCAAAACAGTGTCACCATTGGCAACTTTAACTTGCAAACTGGCCTTTCTTTTAACTTTCAACTTAGTTGCCTTGACTACTAGTGAATCTAAGAAATTATGAGTATTCCCAGAATCCACTTTATTGATTCTTGAATAAAGGAGGAACCTCAAACCTCCATACACTTGTAGAGATGATCTTAAGCAACTTGAACAACAACAACGAAGCTCTACTTCAATATTTACACAGATGAATGTAAAAGAATGATAAAACAACAATGTTTACTTACTTCTATAGGCCTTTCTTTCCTTGTAAGCCAAATGCAACATTTCACTGATGGACTAAAAATGCACCGTTTCTCAACTTTAATCCATTATTTCTATTATCCACTGCACACCGCTTTGCTTCTCTTCATTCTTCTCAACATAATTCCTATAGAAATCAACCTCTCCTCCCATACACCTTACAATAGGTCAATATCAAGGGGTGTTTGTGTCATGGCTGGATGTTGAAGATGAGTAAAAGGTTTGTTAGTGTAATTTGCGTGAAGGTTGGGCAAAAAGTGACAAGGATCTGAGATGGGGTTGGATTAGGGATGGAAGATATTTAAGGAAAAACTATTGAGAGGAGGACACCCATCTAGAGAGAAGGGGGGAGATACAGAGTGAAACATGCAAGTTCAGAATTTGGACAATAAATTTAAATTTACTCACTATTATTATTATTTTCATTATTTTTATATTATTTATCTGTTTATTTATTTCATTTGTTTCATAAACATTTTCAAATCAATTATTAATTATGAGTTAAGAGTCTGTCAAAATTTATACTTCTTTGTATTTTTAAACGTGTTTAGTTAAAACTACACTTCCCCCACGACTCAAACTGCCAAGACCACTTCCTCCACGCTTATCCCTCTAATCTCATGACCATACTGAGTCCCCCTTCCACTGAAAATTCTTTGAACCACTTCGACTTAAACACATCAAACCCCGATCTCCATCTATATATCTTTACCTCTGTCAACACCTCAACACACTAACACAACAAACAACACAAATTCAACTGAGAAATTAGCCTCCGTTTCATATAAAGAAATAGAGCCTAGCCAATCTGTGCTTTCCACTACCCCAGTAGAAGGAGACCCAAGTCATGACTGGTGTAGATCGCCATCCAACTTCGTTGCTTCCCATCTCTTTCGTGGTAAGTTCTCATCAATTTACACACTTTCTCTACCTAATTTCTTCTCCATAATCACCATCAAGACTAAATGTATTTTTATTATTTTATTCTCTTGATATTTTTTCATAAACAGAGGCCTCTCACAGTGTTTTCTGCTATCGTCGATCTTCACCAAACCCACCGCCACACGTTGTCGCTCAGTAATTTGAACTATCACACACACTCTCTTCCATTTTAGTCCTCTCCTTCTCAAGCTAACAGCACAGATTCCACTTATCTCTCAAAGTTTCTGTCGCTGTTAATCTCCAACCACTTATGAGTTTTCTCTTGCCTTTGCTCCTCGTGCCCAAACGCCACTCATTTCTCCGCCACAGGTTGCACCATCGACATTTCCTCCTCTACCCATAAGCCACACCTCCACCTGCACCGTCAATGACCACCAATTGCAGCTAGTTTCTTCAATTTAATTTCACCTCAATATTTCATCATCTCCTCTTATAATCCATTTCATGGAGTTCCCTTCTTTTAAAACATCACTTCTATGACTTTAGGAATTTTCCCAACCATCTTCACTGTGCGCCGCCATGTACTCTGCCGCAACCCACCATAGCAAAACTCTCTCCTCCATCCATTTACACCTAAATCTGAGATCCCTTGTGAAAAACTCACCAAAACTACCGCTGCCATCACTGCACCGCCATTTTTTGTGACACCTCCACACGCGCAATCTTCCAGTAATTTCCCGACTGAGTTGTAAGTAATTCTCCACCGCAACCCATGAGTTTAGAATAACATTATTATAATTAATATTTTTTGCAATTTGGTTGGTTTGAGATGTGCCATGGGCGGCTGAAGTGTTGGGATTCAAAATATGTAGTTGTTGTTGGATTTGGGCCTTGGGCCGAATTGGAGGATGGGATTACGCGTGTAGTTGGTTGTGAAACAGTGTATTTGTATTTGTTGTGATATTATATAAATGAACAATTTACTATGTCATCCAATATTTGTTTGTCATGCATATTTAGTATCTTATAATTAATTGTGCTATGAAGTCATGTTATCTATTTGGAAATTGGGACTGATTGTACTAAATATGTGGGTGTGTGTATCACGACCCCAAGCCAAGATGTGGTATTATATTGTTGGAGCTCCTCTGATCACTGAGAAGCGTAACAGATTGATATGACATCCCCTGAATTGTTGTCGGGCTACAACGGAACTGGCGACAACAGGAATGGATGAGACAGTAACACTCTCGTACTGATTTCGTGGCCTCTCACTGGCGATGCTAAAGGATGCTTGGTCATGTATGCGCCGGGCATGGAATTGGGTATCACTCATTACGAAGTCACATGCACAGACATTACCCATAGTGTGACGATGAGAGTCAGGGTGTGCAAATGGTCCATAGTGGAGACCGTGGTACATGCATAATAAAGTAATGGATATATTTGGGCCAATAGAATTTTTGGCGTTAAGTTATTAAAATATGTCTTTTGGGAAAAAGGGGTGGACTTGTTATTATATGGTTGTGGATGTGTTGGTTCTATTAATATGTTTTAAATCTCTTGGATGTTGTTTTGGCTGATTACTTGCTGAGATGTCATAATCTTATTGTGGTGTTTTACCCTATAGTTTCGTCTTATGGAACTGTAGATTTTGACGCAAAAAATGAGTATGAGCCTAAGGTTACTGATATGAGATTTGTTTCCTTTATGCTATGTTGTTTCTTTTTATTTAATTTACCTATCAAATGATTGTATAATTCTCTTAGAGGATATTTTACTGTCTTAAAACTTTATGGTACTTAATAAGAAGAGCAATGCTACATACAATTCCCAAATGAAGACTGCAATGCAAGCCTAAGCAATTTTAACTTTAGAATTTTTTAATATTACAAAAATATCCCTCCCAAAATTATGTTTTTTCTCATTTAATAAAGGGCCTGCACATACAGTCTCCAAGTTGGGACTACAATTAGAATTTCTCATTAATAAGAATGCCCTTTTCATTTCTCCGTTGCGATTATTATGTTGTACACTTATTACATGTTGTACACACTATGAGCATTTGTCATTGGAGTGCGTGATTCGTGTGATCATCATCCTGGTGTCACGAACTCCACTAAAATAACATGTGGGGGTCAAGGGCGCCACAGGGCAGTTGTCAAACCAGGATCGTCAAGTTTTTTAAGAAAATTGCTAAGTGCTTCAATGCATAGGATGAAGAGATTGGCTAAAAGGGGATAACCCTACCTAATCCCCCTAGTTGGTGTGAATTTTTCTTGTGGGATTCCATTAATGAGAAGTGAGTAAGAAACTGTGAATACACAATAAATGATGAGATCAATCCACCTTTGAGCAAAGCCCATCTTCTCCATGACAGATTTAGAAAAACTCATTCAATCATGTCATATGCTTTGCTCATGTCAAGCTTTAGAGCCATGAACCCTTCCCTTTCTTTCATTCTGGTCTTCATGGTATGCATGGATTCAAAGGCCACTATCACATTATCTGTAATAAGTCTGTCAGGCACAAAAGCACTCTGAGTAGGAGTAGGAGAGATGATATATGGAAGAATAGTCTTTAATCTGTTGGCCAACACTTTGACAATGATTTTGTAAAATACATTGCAATGACTAATATGCCTAAATTAGTTACCTTTAAAGGAGATTTAGTCTTTGGAATGAGGGCATAATGAGTGTCATTTAATCTGTTTGGCAATTTCCCATCATTTAGAGCCTCTAAAACAATAGTAGACTCTTGGGCCACTGTTTCCCAATGGTTTTGGTGTAAGGTAGAAGGAAAACCATCATTTCCAAAAAATCCTAACGGATTTATGTTAAACATGGCTTCTTTAATCTGTTATAGAGAACTTTTGGGTAAGGATAGCAATCATGTATTCTATCACTGAGAATTCCAAGAACTGCAAACATCTTTCTATTCCTACTAGCCTGGATATTGAGAATAACTCCTAGAAATATTTCTGGAAAGAGTTATAGGTTTGGGGCACAAGACAAAACACAAAATTTTCATCTCATCTTATCTCATCATTACACATTTTTCAAATCTCCATACAAAATAAAATAAACAATTAAAATTTTTCAAATTTCAATACAACTTTTTCAAATTCCAATTCAACTTTTTCAAATCCCAAAACTAAAAAAATAATATTTTAAACTTTAAAACAAAACACAAAACTCTCATCTCGCCCCCCAAACCTATCGTAATAAGTCTGCCAAGCACAAAAGTACTTTGAGTAGGAGAGATGATATATGGAAGAATAGTCTTTAATCTGTTAGCCAACACTTTGACAATGATTTTGTAAAATACATTGCAATGACTAATATGCCTAAATTAGTTACCGTTGAGGGAGATTTAGTCTTTGGAATGAGGGCATAATGAGTGTCATTTAATCTGTTTGGCCATTTCCCATCATTTAGAGCCTCTAAAACAATAGTACACTCTTGGGCCACTGTTTCCCAATGGTTTTGGTATAAGGTAGAAGGAAAACCATTAGTTCCAGGGAATCCTAACGGATTTATGTTAAACATGGCTTCTTTAATATGTTGTAGAGAACTTTTGGATAAGGATAGCAATCATGTATTCTATCACTGAGGATTCCAAGAACTGCAGACATGTTTCTATTCCTACTAGCCTGGATATTGAGAACAGCTCCTAGAAATATTTCTGGAAAGAATTACTGATGTCCACAAGCTCTTTGGTTAACTGCCCTTCTCTGTTTGTGATCTTGTGGATTGTGTTAGTTATTTTTCCCCAACACATAACCATGGTATACTCTCATAAGGTTTTCGTGGTTGAAGCAAATTCCAACTCTCCTTCCTTTTTGCTGTAGTTAGGTTTCCATAGAATCCTTAGAAAGCCATTTCCTCCTTTCTACTGGCAAAGTGATAATTGCATATATGTTTCAGCTGGTAAATGATTCTAGTTCCACTTCCAATGGGAGTTCCATGGTAGGGCTAAACCCCCACTCCATCCTCCACTGTTAACAGCAAAACTTCTATAAAAGTCAATTTTATTTCTTGTCAGTTCTACTTTTTCCCTGCAACATTCAGTCTCCATAAGAAAACTAACTGTGGGCTCTTCATTTTCACCAGAAGGAAAGCTCTTGAGTTGTCTGAGGGTTCATAAGCCCTAAGTAGTTCCAACTTAAGCAATTCATTGTTGGTGGTAGGGCTGCATAGCAACCTCCACCAATCCAACCTGGGTTATGCTCCTTTTAGGGCTGAGCCTAGGCTTTTGTTTCTTGGAGATAGGGTTGTTAATCAGTTCTCAGAATTAGAAGCCAATGACCACTTCTTTAACTTCTCTAGTGAGGGTTCTCAAGACAGTTCAAACTTATTAGCATGTTTAACAGATAGGCCTCTAGGTTTTCTTTTCCATGTGGATACCCTAGTATGATGATCATGAGAAGTATTAAGCTTTGGTGGGGACCTATTTTTAGGGCTATCAGAGATCGTGTAGGAAGTTTTGTTAGAGATGGGATATGGATAAGAATCTCTCAATTCTAGATCCATTAAAAAAGCGATATTCTCCCCAGCAGCTTATCAACTATATCGTGCGTATTATCACAAGGAATTTTGATCACTGCCAGTTTTGGAAGGAAAGTCTTCCTTTTCTTTTTCAAGGCTCCTAACATCCTAGGATACAATTGTGTAGATCACCAGATCTTTTCCTTTATTTTCCTTTGATTGCTCCACATCGCTCTCAATCTGATTGGCCTTTCCTTTCCCATCACTTATGCAATCGTCCTCATCAGATCTCCAGTGCCAGTGAGAGGCTTGACTAGCTGATTCTGATGTACCACCATATTTTTTTGCCACCATTCCAGAAGAAAGGCTTGGAACATCATGTATCCATTGGCCATACTATTCTTAAACTTGGGGACCCGAATTATGTTTGGGAAATTTCCTATCCTTGTGTTTCAGAATACCACATTTGAAGCATAAATTTGGTAATCTTTCATACTTGAAATTAACCCACATGTGCCTACAACCAATGTTTTGTAAATGACCACGAGACAAAGGTTTTGAGATGTCAATTTCCACTCTAATTCTCAGGATCTTTCCCCACTCAATGCCTTCATGATCTACATCCACTTTAAGTACTTTACCAATGGCTAATCCAATGAGTTCACCCATTTCCCTTATCATTCTAGCAAATAGGAGGATGTGTAACTGAACCCAAAATAGTTCATATGTGAATTAAATCTCATTAGGTGTTAAGCTCCCTTCAAATTCCTGAAGGCTAACCAGGTGTCTATCAAAAGACCACAGTCTGTCATGCAAGACTTTCTCCTTGTTTGAAAAATACTGAAACTCCAACAAGAATTTGTTCTCACCCACTTCTTTAGAAGTAAACTAATGATTTGAGTTACAAATCTTGGTCAGAGTTCATCTGAAAGCCTCTTTATTCATTGTTTTATCATTGATGATCAAAGTGAGTAAACAGTGTTTTCCTCTGGTTTTTAAGATATTGACAGCCTCTTCTGGTAGTATGATCTCTTTTTTTCCTTCTTCTATCAGTTTCAATCCTTCCCACTGTAACACCCTGTATTTTAGTGTATTTTTAATTGAAGAGGTATTTTAATTAAATTAAATATTAGTTTTCTTGTTTTAAAATTATTGGATTTCTCATTGGTTATTTTTGATTTTTTTTTTAAGTTGTGAAATTTATTTTGATGTGCTTTTTTAATATTAATTATTGTTTTACATTTAAATTGTTCTTTAATTTAAATTAGTTTATTGTTATATTTTATTATTTTAGTTTACTTAATTACTGCATTTAAGTTATTTTATTTAAATTTACTGTTTTGAAATCATTTTCGTTGGATCAACTTTGTGACCCAAGTTGTGAGGATTGGATCTCATTTCTTCCCCTTCCTTTTTCCTTCCTCATCTTTTTTTTCTTTTTCTCCTCATTTCTCCTCTGCTCCTCTCCTCTCGCGCGACAGCTTTCTCTTTCTCTCCCCCATGCGTTTTTTTCGTCCGACTAGTGCGCCGTCGTGCGCCGCCCATTATCAACACCACCCTTCCCATTTTCTTCCCATCCGGCCGGTGACCTCACCCCTCCGTTTTCAGCACCTCTCGTGCTGCCGTTAACCCCCACACACGTCCTCAAGCCGCGGCATTCCTTGCATCCTTACGCCATCTTCGCGCCACTTCTGGCCATCATCTCTTCACCACATCATCATTGATCTCTTAGCAACCTAAACCACCCATCCCCAGCCCCAATCCGTCACCGGTGAAACTCCACCATCAACTTTTTCATTTTGAACTTTTGGCCTCCAAACACCTCCCACGCTGCCATCCACGGCCAACTACCACCACCATTAACTTTACCGACATCTCTAAGTCATTCTCTAGTAATCTTGAGTCTTAGTTTATCCCCATTCAAAAGTGAGTTTTTGAGACCCACAACCTAGTGCATTTTTGCACTACTCTGCTGCTGTGTCGCCACCTTTTGCATCTCTGCGATCCTTCAAAAATTATAATAAAGCACTGTAAGTATTTTTTTAAATAACTTGTGAGATTTAAATGTATTTTTGCGCTAACTCATATTTATTGCATTTTAGTTGGTTGTGTCAGAGTGAGTCCGAGGAGTAAGGGTTTTGTGATTAGACTATGCTGGGTTTTGTTGGCTGTTGAATATTTGTGTTATGTCATATACAATGCATTTGCATGCTTGTTCATGTTTGTAAATGAAAACTGGATTTTTGAATAATTACATACATGTTTATGTATATAAATTTGAAAATTGAGTTTTCATGTGAAAGATGATTTTGGGTATGTTTGAAAAAATGGATTGAACGGTTTGAGAGAGAAGATAAAGAGACTGTAGGGATGGTGGTAAGCATGGATGGTGGTATAGTACCACCTATGATTCCTGCCTACAGTGTCCAATAAATGGTTGGCTTATGTTGAGTCATTTTTTGAAAAAATGACGGTTATTTTTCATGGCGTGTTTTGGGTCAAAATGAGATTTTTGGCGTGTATTGAAAAATAATCATTTTCGAAAAAGGTTTTAAGTCACATTCATGTTTCGTCATGTGTACGAATATTTGTTGGTTGCATTAATGCATTTACACACATGTTCATGTTTGTAAATGAAAACTAGATTTTTTGCATAATTGCATAAATGTTCATGTATATATTTGAAAATTGGATTTTCATGTTAGAGATGATTTTGAGTATGATGTTCTACTTATAATGATTTTGATATAGTTATGTTATTTAGTTTTATAAATTATAGTTAGATCCCAATAGTAGATAAGTTATAATTTAATGTTTTAGTCGGAGTTATTAAGTTGGATATTAAAGAGTTTAGAAAGTGGTGGTGGTATTTTAGGAATTATAAGAATTTTAGGTTTTGAAGAATTAAAATAAGTTATTAGCATCTGAGGCTTAAATATTGAATTACCTGTTTGATTGTAAATTTACGAGAATTACGTGATTATGTTATAGGTGACGATTATTTTTGTTCAGTATTTTTGAGGAAAATTCTAAAAAGCTAAAAATTTCAGGTAAGCGGGATTCATATGCTAGATTTGCATAAAAAGAAATGAACTGATGTTAGTTTGTAAAAATGTGCATTTTGTTTTAAAAAGAAAATGGTGAAAAACAACCTCAGCATATGTTTTGCATTCATTCATGAGATGTACTTGGGGGCGCCTATAGTGGATGGTAGATTAAAAATTAGATATTTCTTGCCTTTGCTCGAAAGAGTGGAAAAAAAATTATCTGGATGAAAGAGTAGACTTTTGTCTCAGGGGGGAAGGTTGATTTTGCTAAGGCATGTTCTTACAACTTTACCACTTCATTTACTTTCCGTTGTGCAGATTCCTAAAACTGTCCTCAAGAAGCTTAATGGCCTTTTTGAAATTTTTCTGGAGAGCATATAATGGTAGAAGCAAGAGGCATTGGAGAGCACGGAATAAGTTATGTTTGCCTATAGAGGAAGGGGCTCTTGGGGTCAGGAGTCTTGAAGAGGTACAAAAATCCTTGTTTCTGAAATTTGGATGGAACCTGTTGACCACAGAAAACCTTTGGACCAGATTTTTTTAAGCTAAGTATGTTAAACATGGGCAAGTTGATTTGTCCATTGAAGATACTAAGGGCTCTAGATTTTGGAGAAGGATAGTAGAGGGGCTTCCGTTGCTGCTGCAAAATACTAGATGGAAGGTTCGTGAGGGGAACATTTCATTGTGGTTTGATAAATTTCTAGAACAAGGGCTGCTGTGTGCAGGTGATATTTTGATAGATAATCCTAGACTTAAAATTAGAGATATGGTGGTAAATGATAGATGGGATGTTGAGAGATTGGAGGAGCTGGTGGGTTCGCATCGAGCTAGTGAGATTATGGAGCAAGTGGGAAGTTTAAGGAATGAGAAGGATATCTTACTTTGGCTTCCAGAAAAATAGGGTACATTCTCAGTAAAATCAGCTTGGGAGGTTCTAAGGCTCAAGATGCCCAAATTTGATTGGGCAAAGTGGATTTGGCATAGAGATATTCCAAAGAAAATGTCTATAGTTATGTGGAAAGCTTCTTTTGGATGTCTAAGTGTGGATGAGCGATTTCGTCGGCTGGGAATTCCTACTGTGTTTTGGTGCAATTGCTGTGAGGAGGGGCATGAGGAAGACTTGGATCATGTTCTTGGAAGTGGTGAGTTTGTAAGGGAGCTCTAGAAAAAAGTATCTATTGAAGTGGGGGTTCTTTTCTTGGCACATCAACCTTGGAAAGATAGGATTCAACTTTGGTTTTCTAGAGCATCTAGAAATTCCCAGGTTGATAGTATGTTGGGTTTAATTCCTGTTATTGTTACTTGGAGGGTGTGGAAAAGGCATTGTCTTGCTCGAATGGAGGGTATATGTTAATCTGTCCAGCAAGTTTGGAATGCTATTAAATATTGGGTGCAATCTATTGTAGCCAAAGTTTCTAAGGTGAAGAAACTTTCGGATGTTGATATGCAGATTCTGGAAAGGGTGGGGATTACACTTGTGGAGCCGAGGCCTTATCAAGCTTTATGTGTTAGATGGTTAAAGCCTACTGCTGGTAGGTGGAAACTAAACTTGAATGAAAGCTCTCTTGGCAATCCGGGACCTAGTGGGGGAGGTGGGGCTCTTCGGGATCATGAAGGGAGGTTAGTTTTTGCTTTCTCATCATTTTTTGCTTCTTGTACTAATAATGAAGCTGAGCTTAGAGCAGTTGTAGAGGGATTAAAAATCTGCCGGCAGTGGGGTTATTCTTTCATTGATATTGAGTGTGATTCTTTGATTGTGGTTTCTTGGTTGATTAATAAAGTTAGTATAGTGTGGTATTTGTGGGATTTCTGGGATAAGGTGTTGACTTTGTTGGATGAACTCAATGTCTCTATTCAACATATATTTAGGGAATGGAATAAAGTGGCCGATGAGTTGGCAAAACTGGGTGCGTTGGGAGAGGATTTGCTTATGTTTGAGTCTGCTGATTTACCTTGTGTAGTGAGAGGGCTATATAGGTTGGATTTAATGGGTACGGCATATGTAAGACACAGGGTATAATCTGTTGTGCTGGGTATTGCTGGGCAATTATTTGTAGGGGATCCTAGTTTGTTTGGGTTTTTAACATTGTTTTGGGTGTATTGGTTTCATTTGTTACGGTTTTCCTCCGCCATATGTAAGGGTTTATGAGTAAAGATGGGGATGGGTCACTCGTGGACATGCGATCCAAACTCTTCTATTAAAAAAAAAAGCATTCATTCATGAGATATGTATGAAAGAGAAAAGAAATGATTTTTACATGAATAGTGTAGACATGAGCAATATTTGACATGTTTCTGAAATATGCAAAAGAGAGAATATGATATCATTGAGATTTTCATATATGTGACATGAAATGATTTGGACCTATTTTTGACCAAATAGAAATGACATGAAAATGTTTAGCATATGTTTCGATATGATATGGATATGAAAAACCTTTGGCATACTTATCTGTTTTGATTCTGATTCTAAATATGGTTCTAATATGATGATACGAGTTCACATGATATGGTTGGTACCAACATGATATTATGATATGAGTGCACCCACTTTGGAAACAAAGTGGTCATTTACGTGTTCTTTCTTGTGTGCACACTAGGGGCTCCAAGATTGAAAAATGGGAAGTTACACAATATGATACTGCCTGGTTTGGCCACTGAGGATAGCACAACCCTACCATGGGGGTTAAACATGGTATATGATACAATATGATATGATATGATGAAGACGTTCGGTTATGTTATGCCCAAGTGTTTTTAATATGAAAATGATTTTTGAATATCAAAATGGTCTTTGAATATGGACAGTTGGTTTTAAAATATGAAAAATTATTTTTGAATATGACTAGTTAGTTTTTGAATATGAAAATAGTCTTTGAAAATGAAAGATATCTTTAAAAATGAACAGTTGGTCTTTGGGTATTAAAAGATTGAAAAATCACTTTGATTTTCTGATAACGTTCTTGAGATCTACATATGAAAATGAAATGTTTTGTTTCTGCATATCAAACTTTCTTAAAATGGCTCATGTTTACATACTAATATATATTCTTTGTTTACTGAATTGTTGATAACTCACCTCTTATCTCCATAATATTTTTCAAATGATTTTGATGGTACAGTTGTAGATCAAGACTAGAAATCGTGTATAAGGCTACTTGAGCATAGTGGATCATGTACAAAAATGATATTTTGGTTATTAGAGATTTTATTCGATAGTTTTATTTTGCTCTGCTGACTTGGTATCTTGAAAGGTTGATAGGTTTATTTTAAGATTTTTGTGGTGATTAGATTAATCTTATTGGAGTAGTTGATCTGAAACAGTGAGTTGTATATGTTATTGAAGACATTGGAATCTATAACTATATGGTTGAAAAATGATTTTTAATAACAAGCAATAACTCTCCAACCCCTCTTTGACCGGTGCGTTGCACCCACATTCATATAATTTCCTCTGCCATTATACGAAACTCTTAAGACTGGTGTCTAAGAGACAAAAACTTTTTTAGAGCAAAGCCTTAAACCTCACCCCTCAAGAAGGTGAAGACTCCGAAAAGCCTCATTTGAATAATAATATTTGTTTTTGTCTTAGAGCATTGGCAATGGCTAGGCCATTGCCAAGTCCAAATTTTGGCTAGAACTTCAAGTTTTAGCTATACAATTAATCTTTGGCTAGGTGAAGCCACATTAGACTAGCCATCTTAAAGTCAAAATAATAATATAATATTATATATTTTAATAATATTTAATTTTTTTTTAATATTTTGCAAATACACTCTATATATTAATTAATTATTTAATTTTTACTTCAAATTATGTTTCTCAACTATTTTCTTTCTCAAACTAATTATCAGTAGTAGTGTGCCATGAAAAACCAACAATATACAAATAGGAATTGAGAGAGTACCCTCACAAGAACAAGACAAAGAAAAGCAACAAGCTCCCATTTGTAATCATAGTCTTCTGCCAAGAAGTCAAAACATCTTCCTCCATATATATATAACCAAGCAAATCCAACACAAATTCAACACGGTTTCTACCACTACTGAACCGTGTTCAAAACACAAATCCAATAAAAAAATTGCTATCAACACAGTTTCTACCATATGGAGAATGTCCTAGTTTTGTCAAAGCATGCTCCACTTCTTCGCTGACCTGTATTTACAAAAATAGCAGAATTAATGAGAAACCTCAACATAGTTGGGCCAAAGTGGAAGTATTGATGCTTAAGAAAAGCTATAGACATAATTCACGATGGCCTATACATGTGAATGTACAAATAATTAGAGGATTCATTACACGGCCAGATGACTCACTACCATTCTCTTGGTAATATATTCACATAATACCAATCTCATTCACTAACTAGTCCACACCTCCCAACGAAATTCCCCATATATACATGTACACACATGGATTTGAACCCATGCCATAAGACTTCACTATGCAAAGATATTATAGAGATCGCACATAAGACCTATCACAGTAATAGTGCATCAATTAAATTAACTGATCCCACCATGAAGTGGCCTAGAGACAGATTCAAACAGAATATTGAAGTTTCAAGAATAGCCTAATTTAACCTGCAACCGATGACCCACAAAATTTTAAACCTGCCTGTGAGTGTTAAAATGTTCATTACAACTATATGAAGCCATAATGCATGGCTAAAGCTTTTTCAGCCAATGCCACAACTCCTTTTGTTTTTCTTTTCACAATGTGAACTATAAACATTCAAAAGTAGAATAGTCGAAGTTATCCTATCAAACTTGGGGTTATTATTGATTATTAACTCCCAAATCCTGCCCCCACAACCTAAATATTGTCTATTAATAACTCTCAAACTAACTAAGAATCCAGAACCTACTAAATTGCCTCTTTTTGACATAAAAGAACATTTGCAGCTCATTCATCAGAGCTTAATCTAGGTGATTCCTCCTACATGCCACAAAACATATTATTGCTGATATCAAAGTCTCCTAAGATCAGTGAAGTAAAGTAACAAACACCACATTTCCTGCAATATCGAAAGCCAATATCATATTTCACCAAAAAGCATCAATCTATAATGAGTTGAGTCATCCCATTCTTGCAAAATAGCATTTTCAGTAATCAAGTAATTGACAAATGAGATGCATACAATTGCATTTGCAATACAATTTTAGAGTTCATTATAATATCCAAGCAGCCTGATGACTACATACCCAAAAGGCAAGCCTCCTTTATATTCCTTGTCTGGCTTAAAATATTATGAAGACCAAGTCAATCTTTTGCCAAAAAGGGAAGACATGTATACAGAAAAGTTTAGGGCCTCTAATATTAAGTTTCTGCCAATTCATCAACGTTAATTCCATTCAAACTACTACGTTAATTCCATTCAAACTGCTAAAAGATCATGAATTAACATCCTATACAATTAACCCATTTTTGTTTCGGGAATTCCCTTGGTTCTTCAACAAATCAGCATTTATATGAATTCAAACAAATTAGCAACAAAATATTCAAGCAGCAGACCACATAAAAATGCACAAAGCAGACCAAGTCAATCTAAGGAAAAGGCCACAAAATTTGGACTTGATAAGCTAGGATCGCTGTAAAATCAGAGACAGATTCAAGAAATTGAAAGCAATAACCCTCCAAGAATACAAATACTGCAACCATGAGCAGTTCATTTTAGCAGCCATGAAATACCTGAGTTCGTCGAGGGAATATGGCGTTGTGGATCTCGGCAGTCTAGGGCAAAAATCATGGCTGGAGAGAAGTCTAGATACTTTGTGTTGCTGATGCCTTCGATGGGTTCTCTGCAAATGGAAAGGAAAGGAAATTTTGCAAATGGGTTGGTCTGCAAATGGGTTCCGAGAGCAGAAAGGAAAAAAAGTTTTACTGAGGGAGTAAAAAATGGGATAAAAAGAAAATGGAAGGGGGAAAGGAGAGGGTGCAATTCGGCGATGGTGCAGAGAGAAGACGAAAATGTGAGGGAGAAACGAGAGGGTGCGATTCGGAGTGAGAGAAAAGGAAGAGAAAAAGAAAGAAATGGAAGATGACGGCAACGTGGACGATCGACGGAGAGAAGGGTCCGTGTGGGTTGAAGAAGACGAAGCCGAAGGATCAACGTGCTGGGAGCATTCGGGAGAAGAAAGGAAAAACGAGGGAAATGGCTCTTCGGGTTGAAGAAGGAGAAAAGAACGAGGGAAAAAGAGGGACGTAGATGAAATAATAAAATATTGATTTTCAGTGTGAATAGTAGCTCGCCAGGTTTGGAGAGGACCCAACAAATACTGTAGCTCAAGTCTTAAACTTTAGAGTCTTAGCTAGTCCAATGTGAGGGTTTTTTTTTTACATATAGCTAAAATTTGGACTTGGATTGACATTTAGCCAGTCCATTGCCATTGCTCTTACCTCTCAATAGTTTTGATCTATATAAGTAAGAAAGTTCATATTCAAGATTATATTACAGGGATTTCTTAAGTCCACTAGGGTTCATATATGATATGCATCTAGAATTTCATATTTTTCGATATAAATAATACAATACTTTCAACAGAGCACACGTGCCTTGCACGTGGAGTCTACCTAGTAGTACTAGTCAAATATATGTTGCAGAAAATACGTTGCAATCCCTCGTACTAATTGTACTGAAGATAATTAGTATCCGTCAATTATTAAACTAATGGTTATTATTTTTAATGTAAAATATGAAACTACATCAGTTTATAAATTTATTTTTATAAAAAAAAAATATTGACAGACATTCTGTAATGTTTGAGTAGCTCGGACGACCATAATTATATTTGTTCAAAATCTCATCAAGTGTGCTTTTAGACAAGAACCACAAAAAGTAAAAGATGCCTTTCAGATCTAATGGACTCGAGGCCACACCCAATTACCTTTTCCTAGCTCCCACGACTTGGTCGAGAATTCAGTGCTTGCTTTTCCCTCATATCTTTTGAAGCAAAATTTGACTGCTTTTTACCTTCCTCATGATCTTGATTTATTTGGATAATCGAGTAGTTTTTAACTCCCACGTTTATAATTCCCACGTAAATCATCATCATGTTCCAGGATGGTCAAGAAATAGCTAGAACACAAAATTAAGCTTAAATTTCAGAAATTATACATGATCATCATGATGTAATTAGCATGGTTCAGCTTAAACTATCTTTTATATATATATATGATGAAATACAAGATATATATATTTTTAGTAGTGATATATGATATAAAATCATATATACTAAAATCTTATAAATACGCCCAAATCTCATTTGCAATATGCAAAAAGACATGAATTTCTAAAGCGAAAAAAAAAAAGACTTACAAACCCTTTGATCAATACCCAAAAATAGAAGCTTTTTTTTTTTTTTTGTCTATACTACTCACAAAATTAAGATTTATATATGCTCTTTCTTTCTTTCTTATCATTGTGGCTCAAAAAAAGAAACAGGTTGAGGAGTAGTACAATTTCGTTTTCTGCTTCTTCACCCTACTGAAATAGTTTTTTGGAATCGACAATTAGTGATATCAAAGTTGAAGATGTACTTCTGCTTCGGTACTGTGGGCAAAGTCATGATTTTGAACTAAAAAGTATTTGATGGTTCAAATTATGAACAAGATTTGGTGAAGATTTTGGATGGAAAGGTATTTTTGACATTAACAGCTAGCGCGTGGTAGATTTTTCAGAACTTAAAAGAAAATGAGAGTACTAGATTTTGCTGTCTCTTTCAGATGGTATAATTTAGAGGTTGTTCGTAGAAATACCATGATATATATTAATTGAAAGTTGGAAATTTTTTCTTTCCTGTGTCTTGGGATTTTTGATCAATGGTTGCATCTTTAGTCAGGATGTGGTGTAAAAATTGCTTTTAGGCCCATTTGGATATTTAAAATATTATATATGTATGAATAGTAGTGAAATTGTTTTATTAAATTTTGTAGAAAATTACCTTTTTGTCTTTGAGGTTCTAATGTCTTTGATAGGAAAAATTACCATTTTATCCTTGAAGTAATATGAATTATTTACGAACTGCCATCTAATAATTTTTCTGTCCATTAACATCTATAAAAATGTGGTCCAATCATAATGGTTGGCGTACTAAATAATGTCAAACTAACGCTCTATTCTTGTTCCTTTCTATTTTACATTTGCATTAGTTAAGCTCGAAATATTCAACTTTCAAGATGGTCTTCATATATACAAATAATGTATACCTAGACATGAGTCTTGCAGCAAAAGAAAACAATACATGAGTTGGAAATATCATGAATTTTATGAACAAAACAAATTCCATTTCATTATAATAAATTAACTATCTTCTTAATATCTTAATCATGTGTGAAACAAATATATGCCCACAACTTATAACGAACACTAAACTTTACAATACTTGTATATATGCCTCTTGACTTAACAATTTTAAAAACCATGTTTTGATTCACGGATCTATTCTTGGTTTGTTACCTTTGCTACTATCGATTTAATAATTATTTTTTATATTAATTGACAAAACTCTAAAATAGTTTCACATTATTTAGTTCCAGTCTGACGAACACATAGCTCGAAAATTCCAAGCAGCATAAGAATTTAGCCATTTTTCAAGATCACCAAGCAATTGGGAAATTAGTCATCTCAAGTTCCATATTTCTGGATGAAATAGAGTACTCTGATACCATTTATAATGTGTCAATGGAAGGCTCAAACCACATGATTTATACTCTAAAAAGACTAACCAATAATACAATTAAAGTCTCATTAGAACCTTTATAAAGAGTAGAGTAAGAAATTCTTCTTCTCGAGCAATGTAGAATTCTATACACCACTTCTCATTATCATATCAGCAGTTATTTCTGACAAAATAATTATTTTTAATTAAAATAAATCTGTTTTCGTCGCAAATAATTGGTTACATGAAATGCTATTTTTCTTGTAATGGTGCAGTATCACTCAGTCCAACCGACATGCTGCTCGGTTACGACATTCTGAACTGGGCAGACATACCGTGCTTGTAAAATCTTTACTGCTGTGTGTGTGTTTATATATAAATATATATATAATATATATCCAATAAACATAATATTCGGAAATATGTAAACAAGTATATAATCTAGCCATGGCCGCGTACGGAGCCCAACATTTAACCTAACAAAAATTAAAGTTGATCATACATTAATATATATTTATATATATATATATTGGACTTTTAGTGGCCACCAATATTTCAGGCATAATATAAGGTACGTACTGATATGGAAGCTAACATATAGGTATGTAGTGAGACTAGCTACCTATAAGCTATAGCTCACCGATGATCAATAATATATATATATAAAAGAATTTATTATGCATCAGTCACAATTTGTTTTCATACCTTACACTTATAGTTTTTTCATATAGAATTAGTTGTTTTTTATTGAGTGTGAAGTGTTGAATAGTGAGTAATGAAAATAATTTATATATATATAGGTACCATTTGTTGTTCTAGTGAATTAAAGAAAAAGATGATGAAGATGATCAATTCTTGGGTTATGAATAAATGCGCAGGAATAATAAGTAGTGTTAGTGTGGTGGGAAACAAAAATGGAAGGAGCGTCAAAGTTTGATGTCACATTAGGAAATATTGAAGGATCCGAGTGAGCTTGGGATTAAGATTAGACAGCGCATTACAATAATATTTCTGGTGGCCATTCCTTTTCACTCCCCGGCCCGCACTACCTCTTCTTACACGATCATCTCGGCTGGCAGCTGGCCTCTTAATTACAAGGCAGCAGCTTATAATCGATCGCTAATTTTATATTTATATATATATATCATGATCAAGAGTTAAATATTGCTCACACCATATATCTATATATATACATGCAGATCGAGGCTTCAAAGTGTGCGTAGTACGTACGTACGTATGTAGTTTAATCATGACTTCCTATTTTTAGCAATAATATTTGACTAACTAATTAAGAAGATAATGGTCGAGATTAATTAATGCGCATGATCATGATCAGAGTTAATGGAAATAAATAGGTAAATATATAAGTCGATATATGGATGATCCAAATTAATAGGTAAATATATAGAGAAAAGATATTTGCAATCGTAAATTTCGCAACCACCTCGTAATTACTTTGAAAAAAAAAAATAAAACTTATAATCTACATGAAAAAAATTAATTTTTAATAATGAATCTCACTTTTTTTTAAAATAATTACGCGATATCTATACACTTCACAATTATATATAAAACTATTGATATTGCCACGTAATACTACAACAGCCACTACAAGAGAAATGGTTTTTTGAGACAAAAAATTTTGTCTCAAAAAACCCCAATTTCGTCCCAAAAAAGAATTGGAGACAAAAAAATTTCATCTCCAATTTGTCTCTAAAAGGCTGTCTCAAAATGTTTTTGGAGACGAAATTCAAATTTTGTCTCCAAAAATCACTTTTAGAGATGAAATTTTGGGGAAGCAGTCGAAACTGTTCGAACGCAAAAAATTTTTTGAGACGAACCAATTTTGTCTCAAAAATATGTTCGAATGGAATATTTTTCAGTTCGAACCGACTCTTCCATTCGAACAAAAAAAAATTGAATCGAACAAACAACGATATTTGATACTGTTCG
>QEOT01003664.1:7330-25549 GCA_003123785.1 Pterocarya stenoptera | reverse complement strand
GACGATTTGTTTCGTCACAAAATATTGCGTTCGAATGGGTATTTTTCTGTTCGAACGAATTTTGTATCTCAGGCAGTTTTGGAGACGAAATGAAAAATTCGTCTCTAAAAATGACTTTTAAAGACGAAATTTAGTTCGTCCCTAACTAATTTCGTCCCTAAAAGTAAAATTTCTTGTAGTGAGCTAGGCTGATTACATGAAAGAACCAATTAATTATAATATTTAATTAGTGCAGGATCAAGCGATCGACTTAATTAATAATTCCACGAATTGAGAGGTCTCTTTAACCTACTGCATGGATCCCCGTGATGGCATCCAATTTCAGATCACATCATATATCATGTCTACATGCCATTGGAGACCTATTTATTTCTCTTTAGGCCGGATTGTAATTAATTATATGTTGAATTTGGTTGAAATGATTGAAGGTTTAATACATGAGACATGACTGAGTATTGATCTGGTGCATGAATGGCCACCACTATTTAAGTCCATTAATTTATGGCTTTATGATCTTCTATATATCTAGCTATTGTATTTATAAATACAAATCATATATAATCATTAATATTGGGCAGAATTCTCTTGAATTGATATATATGGAGCGCCTTATATATATATATATATACACACCAGCATTTTTATAAAGATTCATAGATTCCAACAATTAATGAATTGATTATTTATAGTGACTATATATATTATATATCATCATTCTGCTGAATACTACAGATAGAGAGCTAATTAGAAAGAAAAGAATTTTGGTGATGGCAAGGCCCAGAAGTGACATGAATATGAGTACGTACACTTATAGTCAACGATCCATTTGATGGTAATTAAGATTCTAATAATCGTGATTAAACCTTCAACGACCATTAATGAGAGAGAGAGAGAGAGAGAGAGAGATGGTACTAGATAAGAATATGCGTTCCACGCAAAATTGAACAGTCCTGATCAAGTATAAACTATAAAGGCATGCATGCCACGGCATCCAACCACGTTCTATCCGATCTCTTTTCCCAAGAATCGGTATATATATATATATATATATACACACGCGTGTTGGTAAAATTATAAATTAATAACGCTAGCTCGATCTGCAGAAAAGCTGCAAGGACTTGAAAGTTAATACAATTGTGGGCGGACCGTGGAAAATCTGTGCCATTAACTTCCAATAATTCCTATTAGTTGGGTGAGAAAATAATTAATTGCCTTCAAACCATTACCTTTGCCGTACAGACTAGAAAGTTACCCATTGACCTTCTCCGGCCGACCATTTTATTATGAGTATTTTGATATAACCTCGGCATTCAATATGTTATATTAAAGTTACCACTAGCATCAATAATACTCACGACTTTAAAGAATTGTAAATTTATCAGGTGAGTAAAGTTATACATAATATTCTTATTTTATTTTAATATAATATGTGACATATTTATTATTATTAAATAATAAATAAGTATATAATAAATAATTATTTAATAATAATAAATATAACATATCTAACTTATTAAGATGCAAGTAAAATGGCAGTACGGTATTTAAAATTTTTCTTTTTCTCCACTTTTGCATTCAATATGTTATATTAAAGTTACTACTAGCATCATTAATGCTCACGACTTTAAAGAATTGCAAATTTATTGGTCATGACATAATTACAAATTTCCGTCAAAATTCAACCTAACTAATCGTACGCAAAGTTCATGTTTTGAAGATAGCTGCAATTGTAGATTTATAAAGCCGATCGAGAAATATCTGAGAGTTATGTAGAGCATGATTTCTTCTACCTATATAGCTAGCTAGCTAACACAAAAAAAAGTTAATAAAAATAGAGCGCGTTACCGTTCAGTGTAAAAAGTTTTTTTTTTTTTTTTTACTTTTTATATTTTTTTTACATATTTAAATACATTTAAAAAATAAAATAAATACATCAATACATTTAAAATCACTTCTTTAATCAGTAAATAAAAAAAAAAAATTTAATCGAACGGTGACAAATGAAAATGTCAAACTCATGGGACAAAATAGTGTTTTCTATAAAAATATCATACTTTTTTACTACTTTGTACAAAGCTAATTAATAATATATAAATATATATATTTATATTTATATATACTAATGTTGTTGTATAGTATACGACACAATCATTTAGCACACGAATTCATTCTCAAAGTGTATTTGGCTTTTTGAGAAGGAAAAAGGCTCCATTAAATTATACTTTTCTTCCACGAACATTGTCACTGTTGTAAGAAATCGTCCCAATGTTCCCTCTCCACGTGTTGTCATCTCTACCGAAGGACGGCAAAAATCTCCATGTAATTCATACTTCACACACACACACATATTTATTTCCGTGTAAACTATACTCATCATGATCATTATTTTACGTTATTTTGACTCATACTAATTGAGTGCGTCGGCATGGAACCTTAATTTGAATTAAAAGTCGCAGCAAATTGCTTGGAAACCCGTCCGGCCTTCCGCTCCGCTCCAAGTTCACACACAATACATAGATACCATACGAGTTAGTGTCCAGTTCCTATTAATTATGTCACTGTCCTCATTGAATTGTGACCCCAACCACCACCTCCTCCTCCTCCAAACCTTCATATTCTATGTTAATCATGATCCTCTATGTAGTTTGACCCCCATGCACCCACTCAAAACACATATCAACCGAACCATCACCGTTTGATCATGTTCAGTCGAAGCCAAAGCTATGGCCCATTACCATTAACATTCAAAGGAAAGACTAAATTAGGGTACTGTTAGATGTCCATGTCCATATATATATATATGAGCTAGAAAGGACTGCCTTGCCTTTCCTTGTATCTCTCTCAAATATTCTTCAAAAGATGAAGAACCGCTTTCACCTCTGCACCCTCCTTGTTGCTTTTCTCCTCCTTCTGTCTACTCCAAGGTTGTACGCCATTAGGGTGAGCGTTTCCGGCCCTTCCAGTACTGCCACCGGCCAACAAGCGTTTCGTCCCAAGTATAACGCTCCCATCGCCGACCGAGCCAGATCCTTCGAATCAGAGAAGCGAAGGGTGCCTACAGGTTCCAACCCCTTACACAACAAGCGATAGTTGTGGATTTTCTGGGTGGCGATCGAAGAATACCCATGTTCAGATAATATTAATTTATATCTTCCTTTTAATTTACTTCTGTTACATATATAGGTTGGCTTTGCTAGCGGCTTTGTTACCTTTGATAATTTGGTCGTTAAGAGATGTTGTACAGAAGGTAAAGAAGAATGTTTATTAATTTGTAGATTTCATATCTAAGTTTTAGAATCGTATAGTCATATTTAATTGCTTTTCTACCCAGTAGCTAGCTAGGCTTTTTATCTTTGGCGTGAGATGTTTCATGTATATGCAAAACTTAATAAAGCTATTCATAGGAATCGCTGTGTGTTGTTCAGTAAGCTAGCTCGATACAGGAATTAGGATGCGTTAATTGCTTCTGTAGCATCCTCTGATGAAGGCCGAGAAGTGGCTTTATTTGCCTTATCGATCGGTTTAGATGCCAAGAATGCGCAAAACCAACTATATGATTGTCATAGTTTTATGAATCCAATGTGTTTCTCTATGTTTTCTTGATTTATAACTACACCCATGCAAAGAAAATTTTTCTCTATGAATTCATGCTGGGTATTGATCGAATATCATTTCTATATATCGCAGCAGGCCGGAAACGATCATCAAGCATGCAGCTGTTACACTAACATCAAAGCGTTACAGACTTTAATAGGTTTATGACTTCATAATTTAAGATGACCCAATTGAGTGTCTCTGATGCTGAATTATTACTTGCACCCAGTTTCACAGTTCACGCACAACTAGGATGATAGGGCCCTCAGTTTGAATGCAGACAGTGTAAATGCCCTTTATTTCATACAACCACCATGCAATTAAGGGAATTAAACCCTTCTGCACAGAAAAGGAATATATGCGTTGGTCCAAGCTAGCTAGGTTTCAACATATATATATATATATATATATATAGTCTCCATTCTCCAATACAATTTAAGGTGCATCAGAAAATGCAGTAGGCCGTAATTACCACTAGCCTTCCACTGTGGTACTACTCCCAGATCAGATGAATCCCAGAGATGTACTTTTGAAGGTATCAGAAACACTTAAATTTTCTCTGATATAGCAGAGAGATTATGGGCAAAAGGTACATGAAGAGCATGAAAGCAGGAGACTCCCTGCATATAATAATCCTGCATTGAATTGTGAGGGAAAGTAGCTGTAATTGGTTGAGAAGGGTGAGGGGTGAGGGCGAGGGTGGTCCATTGCGAATTAGTGGCGTGCACATACTGGTTACAGTAGTACTATACCCCACCTGCCTTTATGTATGCGCGTGTCTTTGTATATTTGAGCAGTAAAAAGCTAGTTGAACAAATCATTGTGAAGTCGGAAAAAATAAAAAAGAAACCCATTGTATATGCTAATGGCCAGCACTTAAAAAGCCCCAGAAGAAATTTCAAATGAACGTGGGAAACTCGACCGGTACGTTGCCACGGCCGGCACCATATAATAGTATATATATATGATCATGTGCGACCAATTCCAAATTTTGTGTTATGCTTTTTTGCCGAAGAGAGAATTATATAAATTTTATTGAAAAAGTACTCTAGCTACCCGGGATGATCATCAGGTATTGTCTATATATGAAAATATTTCTGGCTGATCTGGTCGTACTGGTTGATCTTGGTGAGGACATGAATTTCAGCTGATAATTAATTAAGCAGGTTGAATTTGTCCAAAGTGATCGAGGACGGCAAGCTTGATCATGCTGATCAACAGAACAGAAGTTTAAAAGCTCTAATCCTAATAATTACTCCCTTGCAGTTTAGGCAGGAGACATCAACGGCCAATATTATCATGCATGGTACAAGGGTGCATGACAACGCTAGCTAGCTGGATAGATAGAATGTTCAGAAAGCACAAAATAATTCCGATATTAGGATTTCGATCGGCCATGAGGTAAATCATCAAGTCTGAAATATTAGGTGATCTTTTGCAACTTGAAAGGATCTAAAAGGGATTATATATATATATATTTATATATATGTTCAATGTTGGTAAGAATGAAGACTAATTAACATGAGGGACAAGTCATGATGCGGAAAGTTGCAACAATGATGTGCCAAAAGAAATTCTTGGAGAGAGAGCGAGAGAGGTCCAGATTAATGGGTATCTTTTCTCCCAAGCAAAATAGACAATGTGCATGCCTTAGCTAGCTTACTGCTTGCTCCCCAAGAAAATAGTTGACTGCTAGCTAGTACTCTAATATATATGGTCTGCAGATTGTTAAGACTTTTTAATTAATAATAGCCGTGATGCTTGACTCGTATTAATATATAGTTAATTATCCCTATATGTTCCATCCCAAATACACGTACGTAATTTAAGTACGAGCTAGAGATGATCAGTAGCTAGCTAGGAACAAGTTTTTAGTTTTCAAAATCCCAACTTTTCTTTATAAATTTTCAGCCAATTACCCACTTTTGTCTTGATTATATATAATCAATTTCATAACCCTTTTTAATTTTTTCCAAACATTGGCCTTTAAATTCACTTTTGCTAGTAACTCTATTAAAAAATAAGTTTCTGTTTAGGGTTGGTAGTTTGTTTTATTGCGTCGGGTTCAAATCTTTATTACGTCGCGGTTGAGCTCTAGCCGTATATGAATTAATTATATATGATAGATTAAACTAGTTATATTCTTTGGACATAACTCGTTTATGTTTTATCGGGTTCATATTATATTCATGAGTGATGTATTGAGTTTTTTTTTTTTTTTTGGGAAAACAGAATTCCATTAATAGAAACTCAACAATAGTCAAGAATACAATGGGGAATATTTCCCCTATCAACAATAGAAGTGGAATGTAACAGTGCATCCCTAGCAAGCTTGTGAGCAGCTTGGTTTCCTTCCCTCCTTACATGTGTAGCTGACCAATCTTCATAGAAACTCAACTGGTTCTTTACATCTTTTATAAGCATACCCGTTGCTGACCAATTCTCCTTCTTAATGTTAATAGTTGAGATGACTACCTTCGAGTCGCCTTCAAGAATGATTCTTGTAATTCCCATCTTTAGACCAAAACAAGATGCTTCCATAGCTCCAACAACCTCTGCCAATAGAGCATCTGGGTAAAGGGGTCTGTGTTGCTTTGAGGATGCCACAACCCTCCCATTCCAGTCCCTGATGATTAAGTCTATCCCAATCTTACACTGAGTCTTATCAACTGTAGCGTCCCAGTTAAGTTTGTAGATGTTTGTAGGGGGTGGGTTCCATATAGGGATCACAGGCTGCAAAGATCTAGGCTGATCAGATTCACCTGTTGGGCCAGTTCTCAACTCAAAAAGAGTATCCTTAGCCAATTTTGCTACTGAGTTGGGGCACCTGAACTCTTACTGAAAAATTAAGTGGTTTCTCCTCATCCAAACTCTTCTTGCCACCACAGTAAACTTTTCTACCAGTTTCATACCTCCTGTTGCAATCAACTCTAAGATGAGGCTCTTGATGGCAGGTTTGGGGGATGAAAGTTTTTGAAGTTTTCTAGAGCACTGGTGCCATACATTCTGTGAAGCAGGACAGTTCCATATGGCATGCGTTACATTCTCCTCTTCCAATAGACATATAGGATATAAAGGCTTCTCAATGATCTTTTTCTTAAAAAGATTTTGGTTTGTAGGCAGTCCTTCATGGTAGGCTCTCCATAGAAACTACTTGTCAGCAGGAGTGATCTGTAGTTGCCATAAGCTCAACCAAACACTCTCATCATTAGAGCTACTAGAAGCCTGGCCTTTCACAGATTCCATGAGGTCCATATGCAAGTGGTAGGCACTCCTCACAGAGAATGACCCTTGAGTTGTGCATGACCAAATTAGCTTGTCAGGACTGTTGTTGTAGCTAATTGGGATCTACAAGATCAATGCAACCTCTTCAGGCAAGAACATCTCCTCCACCATACTAGTCTTCCACTGTTTTGTGCACAGGTCAATTAAACAACTAACAGAAGCCTCAGGGCCCAACCCCCTCACAGGACTCGTAATTGTAGCAGATGGTAGGCTAGGAACCCACTTGTCCTCCCAAATTTTGATAGCTTCACCATTCCCTACTCTCCATCTTGTGCCCCTCTTTAAAATATCTCTAGCATCCAAAATACTTCTCCAAACAAATGAGGGTCTGCTTCCTAAATTGGCTTGAAAGAATTCACTATGAGGAAAATACTTAGCTTTGAGCACTTGAGAAGCTAGAGCTTGAGGATGGTGTAGTAGCTTCTAACCTTATTTTGCCAGCATTGCCAGATTGAAACTATGTAAATCTCTGAAGTCTTATCAAGTATTGCCAGCATTAACGAGGACGAAGTAAGACACGGATTCCACACACTTCATCACAAGTCTTATCCAGGCATCACCAAAGCCCATTTTTTTCATCACTTCTCTTAGAAAGTCTCATTCAATACGATCATACGCCTTGCTCATATCCAGCTTCAAAGCCATGAAGCCCTCTTTCCCTTTCAATCTATAATTCATGGAGTGTAAGGCCTCAAAGGTCACTATGATGTTATCAGAGATTTGTCTGCCAAGGACAAATGCTGATTGGGTGGGGGAAATAATGTCTTGGAGGATCAGTTTCAACCTGTTGGCTATGGATTTTGATACAATCTTATACAAAACATTACAGAGGCTTATAGGTCGAAAATCATATACTTTAGAGGGACAATTAAGCTTAGGAATGAGGGCAATATGAGTAGAGTTTATAGTATCAAACTGACCTTCTGAATTGAGTAAGAAGAGGGTAGCTTCACTTGCCTCGTGGCCCACAGTGCCCCAATGATTTTGATAGAAAGCTGGAGGGAAGCCATCTGGCCCTGGTGAGCTTAGGGAATTCATACTAAAAAGGGCTTCTTCAACTTCTTGCCTTGTGAACTTTCTAAGTAGCTTTGAGTTCATATCATCAGTGATAGTTTTGTCTAAGTGCTTTAGGCAGAGAGGGATGTCTTCAGGCCAGGATGTAGTGAAGAGTCCTTTGAAGAAGGTCTGGACTTTTGCATTGATCTCCTCCTTAGTCACTGCCTCTTGTCCAGTTTCATTTGTTACTCTTTTCTTCATTGGGTAGCGCACTGGTAAAAAAACTTAGTATTTCTATCCCCTTCCCTCAACCATTTCTGTTTTTTCCTTTGTCTCCATTTTTTGTCATCCTCCTCGAGCAGTTTATCTAATTCTTGTTTTTTGGCCCTTATGACCTTTATTAAGCTCCTTGTGTTGGCCTTTTGTAAGTCAGAAAGTTGTTGATGCTTAGCTTTGATCTCTTTTTTTGATCCATTAGCAGTTGCTTTTCCCCATACTTTGAGCTTTTCTTAGCATTTGGACAAACCTGCAGTTGCCAACTCAAGTTTGTTTTGTGCCAAACCAGGGCCTTTCCATGCCTCCTCTACAACCTTATGGCACTCCTCTCTGATTTCCCAACAGGCCTCATAACGAAAAGGCCTCTCCCTTCTCGTAAAGAACTGATCTTTGGAAGAGATGGATATAATTAGAGGTCTATGATCTGATTTAAGGGTGCCACTGTTCTCACCATTGTACCTGAGAACAATTCAATCCATTTTGCATTAGCACAAGCCCTATCCAGTTTTTCCTTGGTGAATTGTGGACCTTATCTATTATTGCACTACGTGTACTTGTCTCCTAAGTAACCCAAATTACTCAAACCATTCTTAATAAGGGCTTGTCTGAAGCCTTCCATCTGAGAGCAGGGTCTGACACGCCCTCCGTACTTCTCTCCATTATGCAAGATTTCATTATAGTCCCATACACAAAACCATGGTACATTATCAGTAGGTTTTAATGCTTGCAGTAAGTTTCAGGTGTTGTATCTCTTTGAGGCCATCGGATGTCCATAAAATCCTGTCATGAGCCAATCCCCCTTATCACCCATTTGTTTGATTTTAAGGGAGATTTGATAATGAGAATAAGATTTTAGTGACGCATTCAAATCATCCTTCCACAAGAAAGCTAGGCCACCACTTGCCCCCCTGCTGTCCACCACAAAACAGTTTTGCATTCCTAGCCTTAACTTCACTTTCTCCAGCTTTAACTTGGAACACTTGGTATCAATTAGGAAGATGAGACTTGAGGCCTTAGTCTTCACCAGAAGGTGAAGTTCGTGAACTGTCCGAGAGTTTCCAGGCCCTCGGCAATTCCAGCTTATGCAATTCATGGCTGTTAGTGGTGCTGTCTAGCAGCCACCACCAATTTTTCTTCCTTAACCTCCCCCATTGATAGTAGATTAAGTTTCTGTTTTCTACTAACTTCAGATAAACTGGTTTCATCTTGAGCCGAAATAAGGTTCCTCTTCAAAGTGATTATGGAGTGCCCCTTTTGAGTATGATCATGATAATTATCGACTAAAGACATATTTTGGGTCCTTGCCCTCCTTTTCCATTGTGGTTTCTTCTTAACTTGAGCGAGCTAATTAATCTTATGGGACATAAACTGGTTTAGTAAATTAACTTAAGATGCTAATGAGGACCCAACTGCTGCCGTTTGAGGGTCATCTTTATGCCTGGCAGGTAACTTCACCACATCAGCTAAGTCTCTTAAGGGACCACCCCCTTTTCTAGTAGGGTTTGAAGCTTTCCCACTAACTCCTGAAAATCCTCCATTAAAATCTTTTCTGTCTGTTTCCTTATCATTAAAAAGGGCACCTGTTTGACCTTTAGCAACGGTAGGTAGTTCTGGTGATTTCTCCTTGAGGTTTTCCATTTTAGTCAAGTCAACTTGCCTCTTCTGTTGGACCTCCTTTTTAGGACTCGGGAAAGAGTGTTTGCCTATAGGAAGATCCTGAAATTTAGGGGACTGATTGAGGTCGATAGGATGACCTCCCTCCTATGTCTGTTCCTGCTGCCAACATGGCTGTTCAAAGCTTCGACCATCGCCCTCATATCTCTTGGTAATGGTGCTACCAGCCCTTTGAGGGTTAGCACAGAACCGAGGGCCAAAATCTTTGCTTGGCATACCATTGCTTCCCCGAGGACTCTTCGAGCAACCACCTTCCTTATGCTTGATAACTCCACACTGATAACAAAAGGACGGGAGTCGTTCATATTTGATTGATAGCCATACCTACTTCTCCTCCAGCTTCAACAACCTCCTCCGACACAGAGGCCTTGTGATGTCCATCTCCACTTTCATCAATAAAAAAGGACCCCATGCACTACCTGACCCATTGGTATCCATCTCAAGAACTCTCCCAACTCTGGAGCTGACTTGCATTCCTATTCCCTAAGTCATGCTCACCAAAGGCATGTTATGAACTAGGATCCAGAAAACCTTAGAAGAGAAAGTGGACTTCTCTTGAGCTTTAGTCCCATCAAGATCCTCCATGCAAACCAGGAACCTATCAAAGGTCCATGGCCTACCGAGCAAGACCTTCCGTTTATCCTGTTGGTGTTGAAACTCTACCAAGAATTTATTGTGACCCATCTCTTTAAACTGTACCCAACCCTCTGTGCTCCAAACCTTTGCCATTGTATTGCGAAAAGCTTCTTTGTTGACCATTCTCTCAGAGATGACCAGGGACATGATGCATAACTTACCTCTATCCACTTCTCTTTCGACTTCAGACTGTGGAAACTCCACCTCAGCTCTCTATTATTCAGATAAGGAGAAGCTTTTCCACATCTTCTCTAGCTCAGTCTCCATTGCACCCCACAACCAACGTACAGGGAGACCACCTTTGCTTTTGCAAAGACTAAACCTCAACCTCTAAGAGGAGGACCCCCACCTCTAGTGATGTATTGAGTTGGGATCATGTATGAATCAATTTTAATCTAACCATCTAATTGAATAGATTAGACCTCTCGACCCTAATTCGTTATCTTTGTACAAGATTGGTTTCGAATTCACAAATAGCGGCATAATTGAACCTAATTTTATTGGTAGTAATAAATTATAATACCTTTGACTAACATCTACCGCATCATGCAATTTATGTAAGCAGCAGATATAGAACATTTTCATACTCGTGTTCACCAAATTTGAAACGAATCAATCCGTTTGGATTCAGAGATGAGTTGAAATAATTTTAAATGAGTTTAATAAAATATTATTAGAATATTACTTTTAATATTATTATTATTTTAGAATTTAAAAATGTTGAATTATTTATTATATTTTATGTAAAATTTTTAAAAAAATTATCTGATGAGATGATATCAGTTGAGATGAGTTAAAGTGGATCTCAAATCCAAACAAGAGCAGGAAAAAGAAATTACGCAATTCCTCTCTGCAACACATAAAACTATTATATTTTATTATAAATTAAATATATCATATTATATAAAATCACATAAATTTATCAATTTATTTTTATAAAATTTATCTTCGCCAAATTTCAAACCTGATTTTTGATTTTATGTTTTGGTTAGTTTGACAAATTTCGTGTTCAGAAATCTTTCTCATACACTATAAAAAGGATAGAAAAGAAGACGGAAAGCAGCAGCCTGAAACTATATAGGTCATTTCAAATTTGCCATTCGTGTTCAAAATTTTAAACCATTCATTCAATCAGAGCCAAGTCTTGCATAAGCGTAGAGAGGCGGAGACCGAGTGAGAGATGAGTTTTCTGGCGGGAAGATTAGCAGGAAAAGAGGGTGCGTATTTTTTCCAGGAATCCAAACACGCTGTAAGCCGGCTTGCTCAGAAAAACACAACCCAAAAGAATCCTACTCCTCTGCCTGGTCCTTCTTCTTCTACTGCAGCTCACCAAGAAGCCTATGCGGACGTGCTCCCTGAGGTGCTGATGCATTCTCTGCCCCCCAAGATTTATTACCAGTCCTCGGAATCCTCGTCTCTATCCACCTCCAAGTGGGTTCTTCATTCGGATCCCAACAAAAGGCCCCCTTTTTCTGCTGAGGCTCTCAACCCTCTCAGGGCTTATCTGTCTCTGCCCCAGGTCACCTTTGGCCCCAAAAGGTCCTTTTTTCTTTATTATATGTTTCCCCTTTAGGGTTTTGTTTGGTAGCTGAGAAATGTGGGACAGAGGAAGAAATCGAATATTTGAGGCCTACGAACTTCTGGTACCCAGAAAGTAGAATCCTGCACGGATGTCACCTTTGGCACCCAAAGTCTTGTTTTCTTAACTATTCTCTTTTGGTTTTTTGGTTGCTGAAATTGTAGGGAACAAAGAGAAATTGAATTTTGAGGCTTCACTGGAAACATCTAGCTGGTCCCTATAACTGGGTTAAGTGTTCAATTGAATCTTTTTTATGCTGTTACCTCACAAGGCAGACCTTTTGCTTTTCATTGATGTGAGACGGATAATAAATAAACAGTGGAGTCTAGAAAGGTTCTCTCTAGTTGGAGATATAAATGGTAGAATGGATTTTGAATCTTAAACCTTTTTTTCTTTTGTCTAGAAGGCACAAACCCTCCTTCTAGGTTCCAAGTTCTTTGGTATGTACCAGAATTGCTGTGAAATGTTGTTGTAGTTCGGAAAGTGTGATATCAAAATGCTCTGAAATTTTCCAAGTTCAGTTTTCAAATCATAAATAGAGAGATTCTGAGCAAGCAATGTGCGTGAAGCAGGTGGGAATTGCCCCAGGTCGAACACTCCGTTTCAGCCTCGACAGCAAATTTGCGCCACGACAGGCATGCCCCCATTAATCCTGAGAAGTTGAAGGCTGCAGCTGAGGGTCTTAAACAAGGTCTCTGTCTCTCTCTCTATATATTAGCCCTTAAATAAGTACATACAGCTGCTGTTAGCCCTTTATTTGACACAAAACACATAAACAGAATTAGGAAAACTTCTGTCTTTTCTGCAGAAAACAAATTAGAAAATAAAAGAAGTCTATCATGCTGGCAAATAAAGCTTTTGATCATTGATATCCTAATACAACTAAGCAGAATACAGCTTGCCCATGACAACTCTCTTAGATAAATAAGGTCTGCACTTGACATAGTTACAAATCAATCTGTCAGATGTGTCTAAAATTCAAAAACTGTGTGCAAAACAGCTCTAATTAGATTTCAAACAGTTTTAATCCCATTCTAGTTTGTGAGTTTTTACTAGAGATCCATTGCACCTAGCCATTAACAGATTGGGGATGTCTGGCACTTTTGAATCACAACATAAAGAATGAAAGCTAATCACAAATAACAATGGTGGAGGTAGAAAAAAAGTTTCATTTTAGTAATACGTGTTGGGAGAAACCATCCTGAAACTTAGCAGCCACTTTCTTGTTGGATCAATTATTGCCCAGAACCCTATGGACGAAGGTGGTTCTGAACTTGGGTTTGTATGCCCTTGCCATATTCTTTTGTGCTTAAAACTCTTATGTTGCTTTGATGGTTGATTAGCTCAAATCTCAAGAGTAATTGATTCTTGGAAATTTAGGAGCTAGAATTCTCACGCTTTCCATTAGTTTTGTTTGGATAGACAGAGTACTTTCATTTATACTTTATTTTAGGCAACACTCCTTTAAAAAAAAGATATGAACTTTTATCATTGAAATAATCTTGTACATACTCCTTTTACTGCAAAAATCATAGGTTGGCAACTATGGATTACTTTTTAAATGACAAAAAGGCCCTTGAGCATTGATGAACATATTTTTCGAGGCAAGCCGCACGCTTGAAACCAAATCAAGTTTCAAGAAAAACAGGGAGTTACAGCGTCTTTTTTCGACAATCAACTACTACGCTAAGGGTGGTAGCTCATCTAGAGGAAAGTCTAAAGGGAGGGCATTGTGAAGACGGGGGAGGGGGGAATCAAGGTGTTAGGGTTGGTGTTCGGGTAGAGTTTTAGTTCTACGGGAAGCTAGGGGTTGGGTCGGGTCTGATGTATTTTGGGTGGTTTTTTTGGGCTTTTTGGGTCTTTAGGGGCTTGTTGGATCTTTTTGGGCAAGGTGTTTTCTTGTATACTTTCAGTGTACTTGGTTTCTCCTTTTGATATATAAAATTTTTTACTTATAAAAAAAAAAACATATTTTTGGGTGAGTCACGAATTTTTGTCCCTAAAACTAATTGAAGGAGTTACTTTTCAGTAAAATATTGAATTTAAGTGTTACATACTCATTTTAATAGAAACAAGATATTTGAGGATTTTCATTTCTTGCTCAAAAAATTTAAGTTAAAATGCTTGAGTTTTATGGAAACTAGTCACAGACTTGTGCAATATTTATCTGGAGTCATTATAGAACAATAGGACCTTTAGAACAGTGTCAATGATTTTTTTGGTCAGTAAAAAATAGTGTCAATACACCCATTTGGTTGAGTACCTTGATCTTATCTTCCTTTACCCTTGTTTGCTTCAATGGAAGCGATGAGAAACCTCACAAATTTTACTTACGTGGAAAGATAACCTAGTGCACTTTATATATTGTGTCAAATTAACTTTGGCCATTAAGAGTCATACTTACAGGCTCTTTAAGTTTCTCTAAAATTCAATTGCCTTTATGAATGTATTGGTTGCAAAACTAAATAAGCATTAGTTGAGGAAACAAAACAACCACCAACTTTCAGTGAAAAACTACTATTTTGATTAGATACAATATTGTCATTTAGTAATTTCAGCTTAATTACACATATTATTTGTTTTTCATTTCATTCCTTAAGGTGGGGTGGATGATATGGTCAAATAGGAACAAAGCTCCCTACTTCCCAAATCATATATTGTTATAAATTGTGTTGTTCATGGGAAGTATAATTCTTGAGAATTTTATCAAATGAATACTCAAAACTTTTGCAATTCTCCAGAATTAACAATTCATATCCTGAATGTAACACACTGAGTCACTCTTATGGTAAATTCTAAGACACTGTATTTTATGATAAAAAATAAAAAGCTTACAAGCTTTTGTTTTTGTTTTTCTGTATTAAATGAATGTCTTACTTACCATCGATGTGCCTGGTTTTTGTTTCTTCACAGTTGGTAAGGCATTTGCTGTTGGTACTGCTATTGTATTTGGAGGTGGTACCTTGATATTTGGACTGGCAGTCTCGAGGCTAGAGCTGCACAATGTAAGTATATATTTTCTATACCTCAACTCCTAAACGCTCTGTTCACTTTGCCGATATCCTGATCATGAATTACTCACTCCTGTCACCTGTGTAGCCGTTACCACAGTACACTACGTGTATATCTGCATTTGACAAAGTGTTAGTTCCAGTGTGTTCGTTTGTGAATTTGTTTTGTTTGAAATGCTATATTTGTATTTGGTTAGCAAGAAGTAAAGTTAGAAGTTTTAGTCTTTCAGATGTATCGATGAGTGGCAGCTTTCATTGCAGATACTCATAAATCCTGCTAACATAGATCTGAATTAGGCTTTAACATTACATGATACTGAAATGAATATCCCCATTGTTTGTGATTATTTTTGACATGTTTAGATAGTTGCACAGGCAAAGACAATGATGTATGCTACTTACTAGTATTCTCCAATTTCTATTTAGATAATTTTCACATATTTTTTATTTTTGGTTCACGTGCTAAGTTTATAAATATTGTCCTACTGTAGCGATCAGGTCCAGTATTTGATTGTTGGCTATATCTTGTGGTATTTTGTTTGTATTCATTAATGGCTTTGTTCCATCCCTTCTAAGTGATGTTACCTCCACCCGCAAGCCATGATCTTGCTTAAAATTATTAATTTTCTTTCAAATTAACATGAAATTATTGTTTAATTTAACAGAGTGAAGACATTCGAATGAGAGGAAGAGACCTGGTGGAGCCGAAATCTGAGATGATTAAGGAGCAACTGGTTCCCTTGAAAGCCTGGGTATGTCAAACAAAAGTTCTGAATGGTCTTGTTTTTTATTTTATTTTTTTCAGTATACCTTACAAGCAAACTAAGTCTAGAGCTTTTGATTTCAGGCTGATGATATGTCAAAGAAATGGCATTTGGAAAGGGATAAAGATATTAAAGAAAAGCCTATCATAAAAGAGCTTTCCAAGATTTTAGGTGCAAAGACATCCAATTGATTTTTTTCTTTTGTGCAAGTGGTTGTACTCTTTGCTCTGGTTGCAAGGCTTGTACAGGCGAGCAAAGGGGAAAATAATGCAGATACTTCTATGTTGTGCGAATGGATTAGCCGCCTGGGGCATGTTGTTGTACACTGTATATAAGTAAAAATGACAATACCACACTTAAGTGACAGAAAACTAGTCTGCTCACACTTTTGGTTACTCAATAAATAATAAATTTACATTTTTCTATCAGCTTAAATTTTTGGGATTAGTGATGATTTTATATTGAATCAGAGCAGAGATTTTGAGTTCGAAGTCTGACCACTTTATCTTATTTAATGAAATATTCTACGTGTTGAGTCATCAATTGAGGGAGAATTTAGTCTACACGTAAGAGGGAGTGTCAAGATATAAAATAAATAATAAAATATATATTTTCTCATCTGTTTAAATTTTTAGGACAAGAGGTGATTTCACAACAGTGAAATACTCTCCATTTTTCTTTACAAAAACTAAAACGACAGAGTCACATTATATCGGAACACAATTACTTTGGACTATACCAATGACAAAAATAGGGATAATAAAACAAACAAAACAAAAAGCTTTAGTGGCAACAAGGATATATGATTTTTTAATAAGCAAATTGCATTAAATTAAAAGTTGAGAGGTACAAGAGTAAAGGGTGGGGTGCCCCCAAACAAATGCCCTATTACCGTGCTTGCAATAGTTAAAAGAAAAATAAAAATAAAAAGAGAAAAATGGTAATGGACTAATGGTTCATGCCTTGTTTTAGAGAACCGCGTTAAGCTTTTGATGTCGTTCAATAAGTAGACTGACGGGTTGTTGACAAAAGCTACAACCAAGGTGCCGCAAGCAACCATATTGACGTGTTCGTTGGAGATTCCCATATCCACTACTTCCATGTCCTCGATCAAAAAGGTATGCACATAGTCATATGTTTAGAGTTGAAACAACAGGGTTGTTGGTAGTTCAACAGTGTTGCATGGCACTCTACCGACGTGTGGGGCGTGGAGAAACGTGTGCATAGTTTACATGCGTAGATGTGCAGCGGCGCGTGAGTTCCACACACTGATTTGACGAACAAATGTCACTCACGCATTGCTTCGTCTTGAACTCCATTTGGAGAGGTTATAGATCGTGGTCAACGGCCTTTAACTCTGTCGGTGGGATAGGTACATCACTTTTGGTTAGAAAGCGGTAGATTTGACATTTTCGACCTAGAAAGAAGAAAGGAGAAATGAAATAAATAAAAAACTAAATTTTTGATACAATAGCACGGTAAAGGAAGGACCGGAAGAGATGGATCCCTATGAGTGTTTTCTAGTTTTTGGTCGAGAGAATTGAGAGTTTGGTTGTATTTGGGTAATGTGGCATTTTTAAATATTTTATAAATAGTACTAAAAAAATAATAATAGACTATGAAATAGTACTAAATAGTAATGAAAATGAGGTGAAAAATAATAATAAAATAATAAATATTAGTGAAGCATTATAAGTGTTGATGACGTTTTTTGCGGGCATGGGCAAACCTTCGCGGTCAGTGTTACGATGCGAAGAATTTGAGGTCTCTGGCGATGTTTCGGTGCTGTTGTACGGTGGCGATTTGTACGTTCACGGTGGTGAATAGAAAATAAATGCAGTAAAAAGGTGTACACCAAGATTTACGTGGTTCGGCAATATGCCTACATCCACGGGAGTTTTGGGAGGGAAGTCTCTACTATAATATATCTGTTTATAATCACTCATGGAACCTCATATCTCACTGTATAGAGAAAGTTAGAGCTTCCGTCAATCTTCTGTTCTTTATCCTTTGGTGTTCAATCGTATCAGTGTCTTTTCTCTTGATCCCTCCTCCATTAGTTCTCCTTCTTTCATTATCAGTCAATCCGTCCGTTATCTGTCCTCTCCCCTTTATACATTTGTCTAACCTTTCACTGTACATGCCAGCCTGCCATGAGTTGGCTGGTCTCCCTTGCATGCACACATCTCATTCTCCTTTTGATATCTGCTCTCCCCATATCTTCCTGGTCTCCCTCTGAAATTTGCAGCCTCTATATCTCTTCTTATCTCCCTCTTGTCTCTTGTGGTATTTTAGTGGGCTAGACCCAATTTATGGGACATGGGTATTTTTCCCCCAACATACCCCGCTAATTTTTAGCACACTTGTGGGCTGGAAATTGTATGGTTTTATTGGAATTTCTATC
>QEOT01003663.1:0-16616 GCA_003123785.1 Pterocarya stenoptera | reverse complement strand
ATACCAAAAGTGCCACAAAAGAATCACCAAAATGTTTTGTGAACAAAGAATAATCAAATTTAGACTGATTAAAGCCATAAGCAATCAAGGTGAAAAAAAAACTTAGGAAACCATTGGCGAGAGGCTTGTTTTAATCCATACAAAGACTTGAGCAGCTTGCATATTCGAGAATCTCCAGGTTTAGAAAACCCAGGTGGTAATTTCATATAAACTTCTTCTTTTAAATTCCCATGAAGAAAAGCATTGTTTAATCTAATTGATGTAATTCCACGTTGTAAATGGTAGCAGAAGCAAAAAACAACGAACAGTAGTAAGCTTTGCAATAGGGAAAAAAGTGTCAAAATAATCAATGCCCTCACGTTGAGTATAACCTTTTGCAACTAACCAAGCCTTATACCTCTCTAAAGTGTCATCAGATTTCAATTTGCACTTGTAAACCTATTTACAACCAATAGGCTACTTGCCAGGAGGTAAGTCAGTTAAAAACCAAATTTTATTTGCTTCAAGAGCACTGACTTCAGCTACCGTTGCATCCCTCCAATGAGGATGTTTGATAGCTTTTTAGACTATCAAAACTTTTTTAGCTTTGATAGTCTAAAAAGCTTTTAGACTGAAAGAACCATTGTAATATGACAAGTATGAAGAGATAGGATACATTGTACATGGACTGAAAGAACCATCAACTAGAGGAGAATGATGAGTAACTTCATTATTAGAAATCAAAGAGCAATGATAATGCTGCAAGTAATCAGGTGGTCTTCTATTTCTTATAGATTTTTGGAAAATAGAAGCAAGATCATTTTCTAATGTATCATGATTATGAGATAATGATGGAGAAATATGTGATAGAGAATTGATAACAATATCTGATAAAAGAGTTGGTATGACAAGATTAGGTTGAGAGGATGAATAAGGTAGGATATCAGATGTAGGAAGTGTAGAAAGATGATCTAGTTTGAAAGGAAAAATAGTCTCATGAAAAATAACATCTTTGAAAATAATGATTTTGTGAGTTGGATATTATACAGTTTATACCCTTTTATACCAACTGGATAACTGAGAAATACACAAGCATGAGCTCAGGCAAAAAATTTAGTAGATGAACTACCAAGAGTGGATGCATAACAAAGACATCCAAAAACGTTAAGATGATTATATTGAGGTTTAATAAAATAAATAATATCTCATATGGTGATTTATTGGAAAGAAATGGTGTTGGTATTCTATTTATAAGATAAACAGCAGTTAAAACACAATCACTCTAAAAATTTAAAGGAATATGAGATTGAAATTGAACGACTCGAGCAACGTTTAAAATGTTTTGATGTTTTCTTTCAACAATGATATTCTGTTGAGGAGTATATACACAACTAAGTTGATGTATAACTCCTTTGTTAGCAAAGAAAAACTTCATGTCAAATTCCAAAGCATTATCAGTGCAAACAATTTTTATTTTGGAATTAAATTGAGTCTCAACAAAGGAAAAAAAAACGATCGTATATAAGAACAAGTTTCAAATTTAGATTTAAGTAAGTATATCCAAGTACACCTACTAAAATCATCTACTATAGTTAAAAAATATTTGAAGCCATTATAAGAGGGTATAGAAAAATAACCCCATACATCACAATGAACAATCTCAAACACAGATTTTGAAGTGGATGTGCTTAAAGGAAAAGAAAGCCATTTTTGTTTGGCAATGGGACAAATATCACAATGAATATTATGTTGATATGTGAAGTAGGACAAATCAGAAGCTATATCATGAAATCGAGAGGCATAAATATGTCCATGACAAAAATGCCAAATATGATAATTGTTTCTAATAGAATTACAGTAAGGAAATGAATTAACAAAAACATATTTACAAGAAACAGAAGTGGTGCCTAGTACTTGTAGTAAATGTTATAATCCTTGTGATCGCTTAGCTACTCCAATCATCCTCCAATTGGAGATGTTAACGTCGTGTTTTGCATACCTTTAGGCTAAACTTCAACAACTCAGGTCTTCCACAATAAGCTCTACATAGGGAAGGATGTAATGCGGCTTTGAGAAGGTGGCCTTGGGTTCGAGGAACCTCCCATGCCAAAATTAGTAAATGCACTTGAAGTGCAATAAATAAGGAAGAAAGTTTAGGGATCAGAGAGAGTTTCCTCGTACCTGGGATCAGCTATTTATACTACAAGTTTGAAGAGCATATCATGCCTATTACTATGAGGTCCGGGTTCCTTGCACTGTTCATTCTGTTAGAACCTTTAAATGCGGCATGGTTCTGCGATGGCCCCATTAATGTGGTTTGTTGTCTAGGTGGCAGAGCCATTAATGCGACATAGTTCTCTAACCTTCTTTGCTTGGTCTGTCTTTCTCCTGGTCCGTTCATGCTTTCTCTGTTACTAGATTAATAGTCCTCCGAATGTCACACTTGCTATGTAGGCGAGAACTCGATGACTGAACACTACCTGAGGAACCTCAAATCGACGAGTCTGATCCCCTACTGCACAATCCTTCCAACATGTCACGTACAGGGAATTCTCCTAGTGGGTCGGATTTGTGACTTTTCATCTCAGGCCGGGCTTGGCTGGGCCTTGGGGGGGAAATTCCCTTATTGGAGAGGTCCTGAATATAATAGAAATCATGTAAGAATAATAGAAAACATGATAATTGTGAAACAAATTTGCTAACTGAAATGTGATTGAAAGTAAAATCTGTAACACAAAAAACATCAGTTAGAACAAAGGAATCAAAGAGTCTAGCCGTGCCCATATGTGTGGCCTGAGTATATGACTCATTAGGTAATTTCACAGAAATGTTGATAGAAAGTAAGATTTGACTCTGTAAGTGTGCATATGTCTCATTGAGACCCATCAGAAACTATAGAACATAATCTTCCTGTTGAAAATCAACCATTTTCTTTATAGCTCCATACGAACATGGAGGCATAGGATGAAAATGAATCATCTCTTCACAGTAACTTTTCAAATGGGTAAAATAAGAACTTACAAATGAATTTTCTTGAGTCAAAAAGGCAATATTCTCCGTCAGGTCATTCCACGTCTCCTCGGCAAAGTCGATGTATATAACAAAGGCATCAATCTCCTTCGACATGGTGTTGAGCAGCCATGATAGAACAACCGTGTTATAATGGATCCACGCGTTGTGCATCGGATCAGAGGTGGGAGGTGGTGGCAAAGCACCATTGACAAGACAGAGTTTGTTCTTGGCAATAAGTGCCATGGACATGGATCGGTTCCATGTAAGGTAGTTGTCTCCATTAAGCGGTTGGGAGAAAAGAATCGCTCATGGATGATCACCGTGTTGGAGATAACAGATTGGAATAACCCTAAGATGGATTGTGATGAGTGGCGGAAGAAGTGGAAGGTAAGGTGTCGGAGGCATTAGCCATGAGAAATGATGTTGAGAATGCTTAGGGTTAGGATTTCTTTTCGTCTGATACCATGATGAGTGAGAGAGAGAGACAGAGACAGAGAGAGTACTCGGTGTAGAAGAATCCAGAAGAATAAAATGTGTTGTTATATTTCTTCAAAAAAGTAAAAGTATTATATATATATTACAATCTGTAACACCTTAGCTACGGTGCACGTACTATAGGTGATCAAGAAGATTAAAAATAATCTTTATACACTAATACTTTAGAAATAAAATATATGAGAATACCTCAAAATACTTTGTTGTCCAAATTAGCCAATATTTCTAGTTCCTGATAAAGATCTAAAACAAGGAAAATACTAGTTTATCCTCTCACTTTGTCTATTTACTTTAATTGCTTGTATATTTATTTATTTAATTTATTTATTTATTTATTTATTTATTTTTACTTAATTATTAAGAAAATAATTTTTGATGTATTGATATACTAGACGGCCCAGCAATGACCCTAAGAACAATATTCTCATCTCACTATCTCAGTTAGCTTCGAGGACAAATCTTGGTATAAACAAACAAATAAATAATAACTCAAAAACTCTCATTATATCCAAAGTACTGTACCAAAGCTAAAACTTGTTTACACTTGAAGGGATACACATGACCCTTGGCGAATAAAATCTCAAATAAACCAGAGTCCAAGTATATTTCTTGAGCGGAATCATCCTTATTACCATAAATATGTATTTACCCTAGAAAAAAGAAAACATGGTCGAGACTTGAGTAGCTGTAAAAGGGAATTAAATCGTAGTTCGATACGTGTTTCGTGTGTACATTATATATAAATATAAATATATATATATATATATATATATATTTATAAAAGGTTGCGTAAATAATGTTGTATGAATAAAGATAGAGCCACCGCTGGTAGGTCTCGCTGGGAGCTACCGCTGGCTCTATAATGTGTTTTTTATGTGTATTTTTTTAATTCTTTTTTTATATAGATGTTTTTAACAATTTTAAATATTTTAAAAAAATAAAAAAAATTTATAATATTATTAAAAAATACTTTTCTTAATCATGAAGTAAAATAAAAAAAAATAATATTTTTTTTACTTCGTGATTAAGGAAGTATTTTTTAATAATTTTTTTTTACTTTGTGATTAAGAAAATATTTTTTAATAATATTGTGAATTTTTTTTTATTTTTTTAAAATATTTAAAATTATTAAAAATATCTATATAAAAAAAATAAAAAAATACACATAAAAGCAGCTACTAGAGTCAGCGGTAGCTTCCAGCGGTGGTTCTAACACCACTCATGTTGTATTTTCATCGGATCAATAATTGTACCTATTGTCCTTTCTTTTGTAGGTACTAGGATATTGGCCCTAGCTATCCTCATCAATTCAGTTCCTGTTCCAACTTCAATGCTTGTGAGATTACTGATACCTCCTTTGTCGTAAGAATTCTTTTTAACTCCTTCTCTCTTATCTAATTATTTTTAAATTTTTAAATCTTTATATAAAATTAAATAAATAATTTAATTTTTTTAAATTTTTAAATAAAAATAATATTAAAAATATATATTTTAATAATATTATTTTTAATTTTTAATTTTAACTTTAACCCATCTCATCTTATTTCATTATGAAAATAAATGAAATGTGTCTAATAAAATTTTGGTTACTTTTTATTAAAGTGATCTGTAATAGAATAATTAAAATTTTAAGGCTTTATTTTGGACCTATAGTAAAGTAATTCTTTTTTCTAAATTTGGCCAGCTACTTCATTTCTAAAATAATATTTTATTTTAAATTATTTTATTTTTTAACAAAATTGTAAATGTGGATATTGGATAAAAGAAAGGTCGGTAAAAATTGTGTATGTGATTGTTGAATGTGAATCGTGATAAGGGTTTTTAAAATGTATTTATTGGATAATTAGATTAAAGAAAAAAATTATTAGTAAACAATAATTTTAAGTAAAAATTAAATTATTAATTAATATATAGAATGCATTTGTAAAATTTAAAAATTATTATTAAAATATTTAATATTATATTATTATTTTGATTTTAGAACGGATAGTTTAATGTGGACTAATTTCTTCAATAATTTTGACTTTAACCAAAATCTCAACTTTTAGGATAGGTTTGGGACCTCAAATGAGACACAAAATTTTCATTTGATTTTATTTTATCTCATCTCATCTTATTCATAAACATAATTTAAATATAAAATTTTTAAACTATTCATTACAATCTTTTCAAACTATTTATTACAACTTTTTCAAACTTTCAAATACAAAATAAAAAACAATTCCAACTTTTTCAAATCTCCAAGTAAAAATAATATTATAAAACTATATTCTTATAATATTTTAACTTTACAATATTTTTTATTCAATTTTTTCTCTTTTATTTTTTAAAGAAAATACTCAATTCAAATTATCTCCCTACTATTTACAAATGGGTGGCACAACAATCACTGCTGGTAGCTCTCGTTAGGAGTTACCACTAGTTATTTTGATGCGTTTTTTTTTACATGTATTTTTTTAACACTTTTAAATATTTATTTATTTTTAAATTCACAACATCATTATCATTAAAAAAATATTTCCTTAATTATGAAGTAGAAAAATAAAAGCAAAAGATTTTACTAGCTAGAGTTGGGAGTGATGGGACTAACATTATTATTTATAAATTATCTTACTACTATCTACAAAACTCTCATCTCATTTCATTCCTCAAACTAACCCTTAGTCAAATTTTAGAGTTCGCAATAGCTAAACCATTGTGAATGCTCTAAGATAAGAATAATAGTGATATAGCTTGAGTACATAAGTGTTTATTGAGTTTTGGAAAAAAAAAATTGAATAAAAAATATTATTAAAATATTATTCATTTTTAGATTTAAAAATTTTAAATTTTTTTACTTTTTATTTAAAAATTTAAAAAATTAATAATTAATTTAAAAAATTATAATAATTAATTTTAAAATATTTATATTTAAGCAATATTTTAAAAAAAATATTGAAATGAAACACGATTGGATGAAGATTATTTTTAAAAAAAATGTTAGTTGAATTAAAAAAATTGATTGATAAAAATGATTGATTGACTTTTTTATTTTTTTATTTTTAAATTTTAGTTAATAATTAAGAGAGTGAATATTAATAAATTGATATTTTTTTATTATAATTTAAAAATATTTAAAATTATGTAAAAAAATATTAAAAAAAAAAAATACATGCATCGGATAACCATCGGTTCGGTACTGCTAGCATTGTCCCATTTCTAGCTAGGATCGATCATACGGAAAAGTAGAAATGAAATGACATGTGGCCAGCAGGTAATTTATAAGCAGGTGAGAGGTAGGTAGCTTTGCCTCTCAAAGAGCAGCCACTTCACATCTGCTGCCACCGTCCCACCAGTACCCATCAAAGCTACCTAGCTACCTAAGCTAGCCATCCCACCAAGATGACTACCACTCTCTCTCCTTATTGGATTGCGTTAGAGTATTTATGGCATTTTAAAGTTTAATCTCTAGAATTTGATGTTTTTAATTTACAATCCTGGTATTGAACAACTTCATGCATCTACCGTTGATGGGCTATCCACGTATTATATTAGTAAAATTAGATTTCAGGATCATTTCCGTTCCAAACGTGAATTTCTTTTCCACGTGATGTACTGTAACGGAGATGAAGTCTTTTAAGATTTTTTCTACTCAATATTCATGTGATTTTTTTTTTTTGTGTATAAACCGGCCTCAAAATAGGTTGAGAAAAAAAATTAGATTGATAAAATGTATTTAGTAGATAATTAAATTGAAGAAAAAAATAATTTAAGTATCAAATTATATTATTAATTAATATATAGTTAGTGTAATTATAAAATATGAAAGAAAAAATTAAAAATGTTATTATTAAAAAAGTAATATTATATTATTATTTTGATGAATCTAATGACTAATTCAATGTGAAATTATGAATAAGGAAGTATTAAATATATAAAAAATATGTAGTTTTTATCAAAATTTAAAACTAAATTTGATGAATCTAAGTGATTTCAAATATTTTATAAATAATAAAATATTAAATAATAATAAAAAGTAATAATATAATAATAAATAATAATGAAATATTCTAATAAACACTCTTAGTTTGTTTTTACAAATGTGATAAGTTGAAATTAAAGTTAAAAGTTGAATAAAATATTATTAGAATATTTTTTTTAACATTATTTTTATTTTAAAATTTACAAAAAATTAAATTTTTTATTTTATTTTATGTAAAAATTTAATAAATTGTAATAATTAAATAAGATTAGATAAATTGTAAAAACAAACAAAATCTTAAATTATTTTTAGTAGGAGGATTTTTTAAAATTATTTATAAATTATTTTTTATTAATATTTTACTACTATTTATAAATTATTTTACCATCCGAACGCAGCTTTATGCTCCGTTCTTTTACTCAAGGTTTCAAGCTGTGATGTTCCTGTCAACTCCTGGGATTCGTTTTGCAGAAAATGGCACGACCCTGATTTTTCTTTTCCGTGTTTCATGCTATAGCGTTTGGGTGTGCGCACGGGTGAGTGCTTGCTTGTGCTTGGGCTTGTCTGATATTAACACATCCTAGTTCAGATCTTTCTCTCAACGTCGATATGAAATTAAATAATTTGAGATTATTTATTATATTTAATATAAAAATTTATTATTTAATATCATATCGATATTAGAATGAGGTAAAAATAGATGATAAATAAAACTTTTCTTTACGATATTCATTCATAACATTAGAACTTTGGTTGTTTCCCTACCATTTGATACGGTAGTTTGGACTTGAAATCTGATGAAGATGTACAGTATCAACTGTTCCTCAGTTAATCTTATCAATCAAATAAACATGAACCGTTGATAACCAAGCTACACTAAGAAACGAACATTTGTATCAAGGTTGGGATTTTGATCCATGATAGCAAAAACTTTCTTGTAAGAAGCATTTTCCGTACGTCCTATATCAACGAAGCATTTCAAAATCCAAAACTGTCAGATGTCTCACAGTTGCCATTTTGTTTCATTACTTTGATAGGAATCAAGATCCTTCCAAACTTCAACTGTTTTTTTCAGACACTTTTTCAAGAGGAAAACAAATTTCGTAAATTGTGAAGGAATTTGGTAAAGATTTAAGGAACATGAAACGAACATCAATAATAAGTAAAAGAACTAACTGAACATCATTGGAATCAGGCATGCAAGTTTCGCATCCCACTTCTACATTTTGATCTCAATGGTGACAGACAGCTGAAATGGAGGACGGCCTTTCAGATGCACCATGCTCCTGCTCTTCACCCACAATTCTTGCTGGAGTTTGAGGCATTGAGAATGCAGATCCTAAGCTGGGGAACGAACGTGAACTTAATACTGGCCTATGGTAATGACAATCAACGGAAATTGGTGGGTTAGTCCATGCAGAAACCGAAACAAGACTACTAGACTGAAGGAGTCCCCTCCACTGAGAGGAAAACTGGTTTTGACTTATAACGGGCTGTGGTAATTGCGGCAAGGAATTGAAGACAAACTCTTCTTCTCCTTGACCTGTGTCGGAATTCCAATCTCTGTGGGGTTGAAACCAACCAATCTCCGCGGGGCTGAGATCTGACAAGAAGGAGGCTGAATTGACAGCTTCTTCGGCAAAATTAGTAGGACTGGCATGGTGGGGAGCATCAAGAACTGGCTTCTTTAAGGATTGAAGTGAGAGGCAAAGATCTTGTTTCAGTTTCGGTGGGCAGTCCTGCAACTGAATTGGAGATGATGGTGTGGTGGCAGATTCTGAGAAGCTCATGAAACTGTTAGTGGGGATGTCATTCATGTGCAGTTGGTTCTGACAATCATAACCACAATTCGAACCCGTCATGATTCCTAACTCACTCTGATGCTGAAAATTCAGACGGCGTTTCTCAAGGTCTTTCTCCGATTGTTGAGAAGAGTTGATGGTACAAGAAGCATCCTGATTTTGTCTTGGTGAATTAGCGAGTGCATTAATTGCTGCCTTTGCCTTCTCCATTAGCCAATCGATGGCCTTACTGGGTCGATCATAGCCAAGCCGGTCTTGGACGTCGTAGAACTGTATAGCGGTACTAGCAGACAGTCTCAGCCGTCGATCTCGTGTACCTTTGGAGGTAGAAACCTTGCTGTGACGGTCTTTTAGTCCTCTGGTTCGTGCAATACGGCAACCATGAACTTTCACAACCTCTCCTTTCATTCTCTTGGATCTCAAAATGGAGGAGGGTTCATGAATCCCCGCTTGCATACTTCTCTCTACAAAACTTCCGTACTCTGTAGCCCATTGCCCGGATGCCAATATGGCAGAAGATAAAGAGATTGTATTAGAGGGTGGGGATCGTTGAACATGTTGATAATTGCCTGGAATCCTTTTCTGTGCTTGTTGATCTTGTTTATTATCATATATTGTATATAAATTTTATTTAATTCCTCTACACTCACGTGCATTATAAGCTAACATGTACTTTAGTTAGTTTTACTATAGCGTATAAATACTGTGTAATACACATTCAGCTAAATAAGATCAGTTTCTAGAATTTTTCCAAATTACTTCCTCTCTCTCTCTCTTGACTTCTCATCTATCTTGGTTTCCTTCTTAGCATGGTATCAGAACAAAAAATCCCAACCCTAGAGCGCCGTCATGACCATTCCCATCAATGAATCGTCTTCTACCAACCCTAACCCTTTCGTTGTTCATTCCTCTATAGATTACTCGAATCCGTATTACCTTTAAAGTGGAGATCATCCTAGTGCGATGCTCGTCTCCCAACCCTTCACTGGTGATAATTTTCTTACATGGAATAGGTTCATGTCTATGGCTCTTATAGCCAAAAATAAACTCTATTTTGTTGATGGTGTTTTACCGAAACCTTCTGAGAGTGATCCTATGTATCACGCTTGGATTCTTTGCAATATTGTTGTTCTTTCTTGGCTGCTTAATGCTTTGTCTAAAGAAATCGTATTCTCAATCCTCTACATTAATTCTGCAGAAGAAATGTGGAGTGACTTGAAGGAACAATTTGCACAAAGTAATCGGCCTCGTATCTTCCAAATCTGGAAGGCTATTGCTTCTTTACTTCAAGAAAATACTTCTGTAAGTTCTTATTTTACACATTTGAAGAGTTTTTGAGAAGAAATGGTTCATTTTCATCCTCTGCCTCCTTGTTCCTGTGGAGCTATCAAACAGATTGTTGACTACCAACAACATGATTATGTTTTGCAATTTTTTATGGGGCTTAATGAGTCTTATGCTCATTTATGTAGTCAAGTATTGCTCTTTGATCCTTTTCATCCTATTAATAAGGTCTTTTCTCTTCTTCTTCAAGAGGAAAAGCAACGAGAAATTGTTTTTGACTCTTTATCCTATAATGAGGCTGTTGTTATGTTGATTAATCGTAATTCTGGTCAGATGAAAGGATCTATTGTTGTTGGGTCGAAAAGTGGTAAACTATCGATTCCTCGTAAGGATAGGCCTTACTTTACCCATTGTGGCTTGTCAGGCCACACCATTGACAAATATTATAAGATTCATGGTTATCCACCAAGGTATAAGGCAAAACCACGAAACCCCAATGTCTTTGCCAATCAGGCTACTACTAGCGAATCTATTTCAAATTCGGTTATGGTTCCAACTTTTCATTTTTCTCAAGAGCAATGTCAACAGCTCCTTACATTTCTCCAAAATCAAACTAATGTTTTTTTTGTGAATCAAGTAGGTACAGTTCCTTCTGCCTCCATTGCACCATCAACCTCCCATGTACAATCCTTTTCAAGTATATCCATTACTGGTATTCCTTCAATTTTTTCTACTATTGATACACTTGCATTTCATCAACAGTCTTGGATCCTTGATTTTGGAGCAACTGATCATATAATTAGTTCTCTTTCAATTTTTACCTCACCACCAATCCCTGTAAATATATATGTGAAATTACCTAATGGTTCTTACATTCAAGTTACACATAAAGGCACGGTTAGACTTTCTGATTCCTTAGTCTTAACTAATTTTCTTTATGTCCCTACATTTACTTTTAATCTTGTCTCAGTTAGCAAGTTAACTTCTCAGTTATCTTGTTTTATAATCTTCTTGCATGATTTTTGCTATATTCAGGACCTTTTCAATTGGAGGATGATTGGAGTAGCTAAACATTTTCAAGGTTTATATCATTTACTACAAGTTTCAAGTAGTTTTGTTTCCTATAATTCACTTATAATTTCACATTATAATGCTGTTACAAACCATTTTTATCTTTAGCATTGTCGACTTGGACATATTTCTGACTCTATATTGCATGCTTTAGCTCCTGATATTTCTTGTTCTGCAACTTTGAATAATACTCACTTAGATATTTGTCCACTTGCTAAGCAGAAAAGACTTCCTTTTCCTTTAAGTTCTTCTGCTGCTAGTTCTATTTTTGAACTAATTCATTCTGACATGTAGGGGCCTTTTTCAATTACTTCATATGATGGTTTTAGATTTTTTCTTACATTGTAGATGATTACAATCGATTGGGTATATTTGCTAAGATCCAAGTCTGAAACACGATCATATTTTCAATCTTTTTTTACTCTTGTGGAGACTCAATTTAATTGTAAAATAAAATCCATTCCTACTGATAAAGGTTTGGAATTTGATATGAAATTTTTTTTGCTAGCAAAAGGGTTATACATCAATATAGTTGTGCACATACTCCTCAACAAAATGCCATTGTTGAAAGAAAACATCAACATATTCTTAATGTTGCTGGATCTTTTCGATTTCAATCAAATATTTAATTAAATTTTTGGAGTGATTGTATCATCACTTCTGTTTACCTCATCAATAGAATACCTACCCTTGTTTTAAATAACAAATCACCATATGAAGTACTCTTTTGTGTTAAACCCCCATATAATCACATTAGAACATTTGGTTGTCTTTGTTATACTTCTTCATTTGGTAATCCTTTGTCTATCAAGTTTTCAACAAGAACTCAAGCTTGTGTCTTTTTTGGATACCCTACTGGTATCAAATGATACAAACTATATAATCTGCATTCTCATAAAATTCTAATTTCGAGAAATGTCATATTTCATGAACATCTTTTTCCTTTCAAACTAGATTCTCCATATCATCATTTGTCTTTAAAAAAACGGAATTTTATTCCTTTAATTGAATCCTGTTTTACCCATTCCTCTTTCAGATGCTCCATTTTCATCTACATTACCTTCTAAACCTCTCAATCCTCCTATTTCTTCTACTTTAACTCAAAATACTTCACCACCAGTTCCTGTTAGAAAATCTACAAGAAATAGAAAGGCACCTGATTACTTGCAGCATTATCATTGTTCCTTAATCTCAAATACAAAAGTTACTATATCTCCTCTAATTGATGGTTCTTCCTCATCGGGTACTCCTTACCCTATTTCTTCATATTTTTCATATTCAAAATTTCCACCTTCCTATAAACAGTTTTGTGCTTCTGTTGATTCCCTTTATAAGCCTAAATTCTTTCATCAAGCCATTTCATATCCTCATTGGAGGGATGCAATGGCAGCTGAGATCACTGCTCTTGAAGCTAATAAAACTTGGATCCTAACTGAGTTACCTCTTGACAAGCAGTTAATTGGTTGTAAATGGGTTTATAAGTACAAGTTGAAATCTGATGGCACTTTGAAGAGGTATAAGGCTCGGTTGATTGGAAAGGGATATACTTAACGGGAAGGAATTGATTATTTTGATACTTTCTCTCCTAATGCTAAACTAACCACTGTTTATTGTTTTCTTGCCTTAACTGCTATTCATAATTGAGAATTGCATCAAGTGGATGTTAATAATGCATTCTTTTATGACAATTTGGATGAAGAGGTATATATGATGCTCCCTCTTGGTTTCTTTAAAACTGGAGACACTCGGGTCTGCTCAAGTCTTTATATGGCTTGAAAGAAGTATCTAGACAATGGTTCTCTAAATTCTCATCCACTTTGATTGCTTATGGTTTTACTCAATCAAAGTTTGATTATTCATTGTTTACCAAGTGTTTTGGCAAATCTTTTATGGCCTTGTTGTTTTATGTAGATGACATTGTCATTGCCTCTAATAATTTTCAGTCTGTTATTGATCTCAAGCACTTTCCCAATTTGCATTTCAAGCTGAAAGATCTTGGAAGTTTGAAATATTTTTTGGGCCTAGAAGCTGCACAATTTACTAAGGGCATATCTCTTGCTCAGAGAAAGTATGCACTTGAGATAGTTTCTGATTCTAGTTTATTAGCTGCTAAACCTGCTAATTGTCCAATGGATCGAAATTTAAGACTTTCTAAAACTGATTCTGGAGGTTCTTTACTTGATGATCCAACTTCTTATAGACAATTAATTGGCCGACTTCTTTATTTGACTCTTACTAGACCTGACTTGTCTTTTTTCTGTTGCAACATTGAGTCAATTCATGGATCAGCCTCGCTAGTCTCATTATGATGCAGCAATTCAAGTTGTGAGATACATCAAAGCTATTGCAGGACAAAGCATATTCTTCCCCAGCAACTCCTCTTTGCAGCTTAGAGGATTTTGTGATTCTGATTGGGCCACCTGTCTAGATTCCAGACACTCAATTACTGGTTTTTGCCTCTTTCTTTGAGATTCTTTAATCTCTAAGAAATCCAAGAAGCAAGTCACTGTTTCCAGATCCTCTGCAGAAGCTAAATATCATTCTATGGCCTCTACATGTTATGAAATCAAATGGTTACAGTCTTTGTTCAAAGATTTTGGAATTTCTCTCTCTTCAGCGTCTGTTCTTTATTGTGACAGTCAAGCCACACTCCACATTGCAGCTAATCCAGTATTTCATGAAAGGATTAAACACATTGAAATAGATTATCATTTAGTTAGAGATATGGTTCAAAATAATGATCTTGTAACTCTTCATATTTCTTCTGAACATCAATTAGCAGATTTTTTTGCTAAACCCTTAGTTTCAAATAAATTTTTTGGTCTTCTAGCAAGCGGGGTGTTATTAATCTTCAGATTCTAGCTTGAAGGGGGTTATTATCATATATTGTATATAAATTTTATTTAATTCCTCTACACTCACGTGCACTGTAAGCTAACATGTACTTTAGTTAGTTTTACTGTAGCATATAAATACTGTGTAATAGACATTCAGATAAATAAGATCAGTTTCTAGAATTTTTCCAAATTAATTACTCTCTCTCTCTCTCTCTCTCTCTCTCTCTCTCTCGACTTTTCATCTATCTCAGTTTCCCTCTTATCATTGTTCATCATCATCTTCTTCTTCTAGCTCGTTCTCGTTGGGTTGAACTTCATGATCTTCCTTTTCCTCTTCCTCATCTTTCACCGATTCTGGTTGCAGAACTTGAAAAGGACCGTTATCTAATAGGTGAGTCCTCAGAGAAACCAGGGTTATATTATGAAATGTTGTGCAAAACACACACACACACTAATGATGGCAATTAAAGTAAAAGCAAATCACAATCAAGCACACAGAGCTGCAGAAATCTTATTAATAGAAGATATTACAATCATTCAATCTCAACTCACACTCTTTAGGACTTTTTGCTATCTTGCACAATATACACTTACTTGACAATTGTTCTCTCTAAAAATAGGTTGAAAGTCGTACAAAATAAGTCAAATATGACAAATATATAGCAAACTGCGCTAGAAATCCTAATCTAGCAAATTTTTCCTTCTTCACTCAACCAGAGTGTCGAGCGCTAATCAAGCAAACAACATTGGCTCAAGCAGGATGTCGAGCAAGGGTCGAGTGAACATTAGGATTTGTATTTTGCTCGAGCTCACTGTCGCACGGGACTCAAGTGCACTCATGGGTTGAGCTTCGCTCAAGCGCAAGTCGAGCTCACGTTGAGCGAATATTGAGCACTCGTCGAGCAAATATATGTTTCTCGATTTTAAGTTCCAAAACCAATTTCCACATACACCCCCAACAATCTCTCATTTGGAGACTATGTCTCCACATGCCAGCCACTGTTTTTAGCCAAGCCTTATCATCTCTACAGCTCACAGCTCTCGTCTTCAAACTAGAAGACGCACTGAAGTCAAGCTCAACTTTAGCCTTCCATGTACATCGCCCTTAGTCAACACATCCACTGGACGACTCACAACTTCCATTGCACTAAAAGTATTCAGTCTCGAACCGATCTTGGCAACCTCAGCCAACTTTTCCAGGCTGTCATAAGGAAGCCAAAGCTGACTCCCTTTGACTTCCTCTCATGTTTCGAGCAATCAAGCATGCATTTTTACACTCTTGTATTTTCCTGCAACATCACTAGACCCTAATGTTAAATACAACGAGCTAGATCTCTTACCATGCGCTAGGACTAGTGCACCTTTAGTGATCTTCCAAGCTCTTCCAGAGAACGCTATTGCAAAATCGTTGTCATCAATCTATCTCACAAAGATCAGGTTTTTCTTCAGATCTAGAACATGTCTGACTTGCTATAAAATCAACACGCTCCTATTTGGAAGTGTGATGTGCACATCACCCACTCCCACTACATCCAGTACCTCTCCATTAGCTGGATGCATCTTTCCAAAATCACCAGCAGCATAATTCTGCATGATTTCTCGATGTGAGGTGCTATGGAACGAAGCCCCTGAATCCAACACTCAATCATCAATCAGACTATGCACTACAAAAAGTAAAGCATCATGAATTTCATCTGCCACTACATTCACCGCATCATTTTCAGCACTTTCTTGATTCTTGCAATTTTTCTTAATGTGGCCCGGCTTGCCACAACTCCAACACGTGATCTATTGCCTAAATCTCGTCTTGCTCTTCCCTCTGCTCTTAGGGCTTGACCTGTCATGTCTTCTGCCCTGATTATTAACATTCAGGATAGATCTTGCATCCAAAAACTTACCCGAGTCTCTCCTATATACATTTTTAGCAAAGACTATGTCACGTATGTCGTCGTAGTTCAGTTTCATTTTACCGGCTGAACTACTCACAGTCATCCTCATGGCCTCCCAACTATTTGGCAACGATGCCAATAGAATCAATGCTCTGATCTCATCATCAAAGTCAATCTCTACAGAAGACAGTTGATTTGTGATCATATTGAATTCATTTAAATGTTGGGCTACAAACATACCTTCCGATATTTTCAGATTGGACAATTTCTTTATCAAGTGCACTTT
>QEOT01003662.1:279062-345103 GCA_003123785.1 Pterocarya stenoptera | reverse complement strand
TGTGGTTTTTGCGGGATGTTTGGTTTGGTCCCTCAAACCTATCCATACATCATGGAATTAAGGCTGCATTAAAGTTCAAAAAATGTCACACCAAAGTGATATATTTTTTAATGTGTGGATCAAACTAGTGGAGCAGCTTGATACAAATGAGCTTGAAGAAGTGGCAGTCACTTTAAGGGCAATATGGACCAGAAGAAATAAAGTTGTGCATGGGAAAAGTTTCACTCACCCCAGTACTTTTACAAAAAGCAAAAGCAAATATGGTTTTTTTCCAAAAGACAAACTACACCTCCCAAATTGCTCCAATGCAGGCTCACAGAGGGCACATAAATGGTTTAAACCAGTAGAAGGATACTACAAAGTAAATTGGGGCGCAGCCTTAAATGTTGGTATAGGCAAGATTGGGGTGGGAGTTTTAATCAGGGATCATAATAGTCAAGTCTGCATGGGGGCACTCAAAGCTTCCAGATGGTTGAAAAGCAGCCCCTTTGAAGCTGAAGCACATGGCCTTCTATTAGCAGCTCTCTTCTACAAAGAAATGGGGCTCAAGCAGATAATTTTGGAAGGGGACTCAAAGCAAGTGATAGATTTATTGCAGAGTCAGGTTTCGAACTGGAGCATGGGAGGATTGCTGATTGAAGATGCCCGAAACCTGATGAACTCTTGCAGCCAATGGTCAATTATTCATGCATACAGGGAGGCCAACAAGGCAGCCCATTTACTAGCAAAACCTGCTTTAAAGTTATCAAAGGATGTATATGATATCGAAGAATGTCCATTCGACATTCAATCCATTGTCAATATAGAGATGTTGTAAACTCTTTTTATTAATGGAATCAGGTTTTCATTATCAAAAAAAAAAAAAACCTACCCATACATCTTATATGTTTTTATTAAGAATATATTAGCTTGCTCTCAAAGTATTGAGGAAAACATCTCATGATTATCGTTTAGCCACAAAATGAACAAAAGATATATTTAGTAAGAGGCTGATTTTTCTTTTCCTTGGTTGAACAAAACCATTTTTTTAAGGACTTTTCACCAGGCATATGCCCACATATATTTCAATCATATTTTCATCTCCAAGCATATAATAGATTTGGAATTAATAGATGTATTTGGGGTTGGAGCAGATCAAGAAGAAAGTGGAGGAGCACTCTCTACACACAAAGTTAGAACATTTTAGATTACAATATGCATGCTACGATCCCAATGTGTGAAATAGTGGGAATCAGCTCCTTCAATATTATAAGTTTCCCAACTCCTCTCCCATCATATATATAAATATATATATATATCGTGCATGCGAGTGAATTTGTTTAAGAAAATATTCAAACCATGGTTGACTCACTTTCAATATGGAGCTCCAAGCCTCCAACCAATTAAGCCAGCTTGTTTGAGTCCCTTGAAAAGCCTTTTTAGTATGGCTATGCTTTACTTATTTAGCTAGCCAACCTTGAGCGAAATCCATCTTTTTTTCTAATCAAGCATATTATAGAGTAAAATCAGAATTACAAGAGTTTAAGGTGAGTCTTTCCCACAGTCAATATACAGAAAACATCTTGGGAATTTATCTAAGAGTAGGCATCTAAAAACAAAATTAGTTGCTGCTGATTGCGCCACTGAGTGCTCATATCGATTTTGAGATTGATGAATTTTAGCTAATTTCCATCCTTGATGATGGCGGAAAATTTGTTGAATGTCTACAATAATGGGGGAGATCTGCAAGAATCTAGGACCCTTATGTTAAAGATTAATTGGCTGGTATATATGAGTGGTTGTACACGGATAAAAAATTAACAAAAAAAAATACATGTAAAGATATATTATTAATAATATATACTTTGGAGTTTGGAGATGTAGAACAATCAACAATGTTTTAGTATGTGGAAGAAACCTATAGAAAAATAATGTGAGGTTTCCATGTCCATTAATGAGAAAGGGAATAAGCTTATAATTATATTAATACTGCAGGCAGCCTCATGTTGCAGCCCCAAAACCCATGTTGTTAAAGCTGCAGCTAGCAGACTCCCAAGGGAGCCATATTACTCTATTTGGCTGATTATGTTGAAAAATATTTGGAGAAACGAAAACAAAGTGAATCCTGGTCAGACCAGTCATGATCTTGCTGATCATCATAATCAACATTCTGCAGATCAGGAAAATCCAGTTCCCAACAAGCAATTATCTGCAGATTTTCTGTTACAAAGAAGCAAGTCATGCGGTGAAGGAAGAGGAAGTGCTCCTGCGGATGAACTGACGCGTAGACTGCCTAAACCAGATGCTGCCGTCGAAGATGACAGGAACATGGAACCTTGCGGAAAGGGTTTCAAATGTGATCTCCTGTGCCTGTTCTTGCAAGTGTTTTGCGTGGGAAACGGAGTAAGTCCCGGAAATGAAGAAGTAGCGATCGGAGAAGTCATATCAAGGACAGTTTCCATGGAAAAATTCGAATGTGGGTCGTGGGCTTCATTGGCCATATGTCGTGGCAGTGATGAAAATGGAGACTCAAAGCATCTGTACTTCGATCTGCCATTGGAGTTGATCCGAAGTAGCGTGACTGACGATGCAAATTCAACGGTGACAGCAGCTCTTGTCTTCGACAAACATCGTAAAGGAATTCTAAAGAAGAATGGCACGAATTCAGATGAATCTTGGCTTCGCCATGTTCGTTTTTCTACATCGTGCCCTGACTCGCCAACTTTATGCATTTCGCCTCGATTGCTCAAGGCAAGAGAGGACTTCACTGCTTTCCTAGAAGCACAGAGTAAATAAATAAAGCATCATGCATTATTCTCAGATTGCAATGTTTGTGTTTCTTTACCTTATAAATTTATGGTGGCCATTTTGGTTGTGTTAGCACTTAAATATGGAGTATTGCATGATTAATTTTTTGAAGTCCACTTATCTATAGCATTTTATGTTTATTCCATTCTTAATTGCACGCTACAAGAAAATTACTTAATCGTGACCAGATATTTGTGACTAAAACGGCCATTTACTACGAGAGAATGAATTGGTGTTTGTTGTTACAAAAACAGGGTTAGAATGGAAAATGCTAGGGATGCAAGTGAAGCTAGATTACAATCAGATTTCTCTTGGCTGGATATATTTCCAAGGTCTGCATGGTTAAAGTTAAGGATTTCTCAGGTGGATATCTTTCTTTCGGAACATCTAGTTATCCTTGTTTGTATGAGAAATTATGTGAGGTGCATGTTTTGGTCTGGAGATTAAGATAGGTTTTTCAGCATTCTATTGAATTGGTTTCAATAATTTAGATGAAGTGAAATCAAGCCCCATCCCGCAGGGGCTGCAATAATGTTTGAGGTTTTTAATTACGTGAAGAACTACTTGAAACTAGAAATAGACCCACTTGAGGTGTGTTATATGTCATGGAAATGGCAATAACCGGAATAGTTGAATGACTAAGCAACTTGGCCTGTCTATCTCTCTTCCACTCTAAACTAGAATAGTAGAATTTAAATATGAATTTTAAAAATTCAATTCTATCTAACCCAATGGGGAGCCCCCACAATCTAAACCCATAAATTGGAAATGGTTTCGTATGATACGTTAGATCTACTTTACATAAAAATAACTTTACAATCTAATGCACCATATCAATCCATGTTAGTTTGTATATATATATATATTTTTTTTTTTTTTTGAATCTCTTTATAGCTAAAGTATTTCTCTAAAAATATTATAAAGTTAAAAAAATTGTTTGAATATAATTTTTTATTTTTTTATTTTTTAAAATTTTAAAAAGTAGTATTATTTTTTGTATTTTGTTTGGAAGTTTGAAAAAATTATAGTGGTTATGTAATGATTAGGTGGAAAAGTTAAAGATTTGAAAATTTAAAGTATCTTATATTTGAGTGATATTTGGAAATGAAATATATATATATATGAGAATACTTGAAAACAATTGTGTTGCCAAACAGACCTACAATTGGAGGTCAATTTTCTTTTCTTTTCTTTGAAGGTAAAACAAATTTCATTCATTCATAACGGGACATTACAACTTTGACCTGAGACATACAGAATACAAGCCAACTACTGTTTTTAAGGCTCCCAATACACATTTTTTGTGACTGACATGATCTAATCCATTGATGTAACTCTCTACAGATAAACCGTCAGAAAGACAATACTCTGTCCTAAGACAGATTTAACAAACCTCACATTCTGTCCTAAAACAAAATTAAACAACCCTACACTCTGTTTAAGATGGAGTAAAGGACACACTCTATGGATAAAAATTCAAGAGACTCTGTAATTTTTTGTTAATCTAAAACAAAGGAAATAACATAAAATATAAAAAAAATACATGAAAAAAAAAAGGGAAATATAGCTTGGAAAGCTGTAGATCTGTATTTTCAACCTTTAGAGAAAATAAAAAATGAAAATATCAAGACTGTGGTGGAGCATGCCACCCTGGAAGTACGGCGAAATGTTAGGTCTGAAAAAACCGATGACTCTGGTCTCAGAAAATCCGTGCATGGCGGCGATGGAGCTCCCCTTACAGTGGCACGTCGATGTCACGCGCTCACTTTGGGCCGTGCTTGTGGCTAATGTGCCACTCTGTTCGATGAGATTCTTCGTTTGTCTGAAGGATCAGCGTCTTAGGAATCTTGTGGTGGGGCACGTGATAGTCGTCTGGCTCCAGAGAACAACAAATCTGCATTTTGCCCTATTGTAAACGAAAAAAACAAATAAAACCAAAAAAATAGAAGAAAAACTAGAGAGAAAATGGAGGAGGGAGAGAGGGAGGAGCCAAAGCACCAACTCCCCTCCTCTTGTCTAAGTATTTTTAGGAGGGCGGATGTGTAGAGACAAAATGAAGAGAGCGAGAATATGATTTTCCAAAGTCAATTTTCTAATGCAACATTATTTGCTTCATAGAGGAATATTGAATTTTCAGTCCACGGATACTTTTGTGCACTGATTTACTACTGCTTAATTTCTCCTGTCATTTTCCTACGTTCTAATATCCCATTTTGCGTCATTTCCCAGAATCACAACTTAAGGAAATATTTATTAGCACTATATATATTCAATCTCTCTGATCTTGAGTGTAAACTTGTTTATTTTCTTTTTATAATTTATTTTTTTATCTAATGATTATTTTCGAGGATATTTATTTCAATGCGATGACAAATGTAGTTAATTAGTTTGGTTTTTTTTGTTTTTTTTTTTTTAGTTAATTAGTTTGGTTGCTCCTGTTTTAGGAGATATATTCTATTAATTGTTATTGTTCTTGGAGATCATACATTATATTGATATGCTAAAAAATTATGAAATTTAAAAAAAAAAAGTGTTGTAAGTAAAATTGTAAATAAAATTATAAATAAGCATTTCTTTTTTTGTAATATTTAAATGGAATAGATAGATTCCAGTTTGGAAGCTGATTGTCTATATGGGCCTCAGCCACAAGAAGGGAGAAGTGAAGAACCGTTCCTAGACGGCCCATTCACAACCACAATGTTTTCTGCATCTTTTGCAAACATAGGGCCCATATAGCTAGCTGAGTGGGAACCTCTGTGCTTTCCTCTTCATCACAAACAGCCTAGCCTTTTTCTTCCCTCAATCCTATGTTTTCTAAGTAAACTTGTACCTCTACTTTTAGGAAAAAGCTTCAGGCCGGATGGGTGCCAAACGTATCTTCCCACCGGCCAATAAGAATATACCACGTAGGTATTTCATGGGAGAGTGATATGAAGTGAAATGCACTGGATCTTATCTTATAATCAGAAGAATTACCTCTCTCCCTCCCCCTCTCCCTCCTGAATCTGAGTTCATTTTGAGTTCTCAGCCAAACACAAAATCACCTCTCTCATTCTCTCTCCCGTTCCCTTCCAAATATGGGGTGTCAAATACAAAATCACCTCTCTTGATAGAAGCCATCGACACGACTGAACCCATTTGCGTGACGGAGCAGACCCATTTTCCTGATGCCACTAAACATCCCACCCCTCTTTGGCTCTTTCAAAATCCTCTGGATCAATCATAGTACTTCTATAGATGATAATCTTCCGTAAAATGATAAGAAAACACGCACACACATACCAATAAAACAAAGTTCGTATGATTAGAATAACATGAGATTTTGGAAGTAAAGAATTTCACTTTCTGCCCAATATGAATATCTCGAATCTTAACATCTTGCAATACTTCATTTGCTCAGCAATCAAACAAAGGATTAATAAAATAATCGTAGACTACAAAGCTTTTACGAACTATAGCACATCCAGTTGAATCGTTCAAGAACCATATTTGGCCACCATCTTTCAGGTTCTCCACCAATCAAGAACCATATTAGTGCCTCTCTATATGCAACTAGCAGAGAAACGCTCTATGGGTCCATGGGAGAGGAGAATTGGGAGGGGAGGGGAGAGGCAAAGCAGATAATCGAGAGGTGAGGGATAGAGAAGGAGAGAAGTAATTCTTCTAACTATAATACAAGATCAAGTGCATTTCACTTTTATGGCATCACACCAAGTGGAGGCCATACGTAGCATGATACGAAGAATTAAGGATTGTATCATGAAACTCAAAATAGGAAACAAGAATACAATTGTACAAGTAAAACAATAGTCAATGAATAATGAATAATGATATATACAATTCTCAAATATACAAATCTCACGCAATTTTTTTTTTTTTTTTTTTTTGTGGTATCCACTTTTTGACAAAAAGATTTGTAGAAGACTTGTACATTTAAGACTTGTCTCTAGTATTACTCATATTCAATTGAGCAGATCCTAAACAAAACAACATCCGAATAATACACCAATTGAATTTTAAAATCGCTTCTTGGGACTCCTTTTGTTTATAAAGCCAGATTTGTTTATTGGACCCATCGTCAATTTATTTTATTTTATTTTATTTTTATTTACAATGTTGAAGTCTCTCACCCCTCCTGGCCTCTTGTATATATTCGGGTGCATAATTTAGAGAAATCTTGCTTAAAGGAGGAAAAAAATCACATTTGTTCATTTCCTACCTTTTTTGATGAGTTTTGCTATTCATCATCCTCACATATCACACTTTTAAAAAAAATGTATATTCTTAAACTTATTGAATTCTTCTATTTATTATTCATATACCACATATTTGATAAGAGAATAAAAAATAAAAAGTATGGTGTATAGGGATGATGGATAGATTTTTTGATCTGTTTTATAGAAATCTTGCTTAAAGGGAAAAAAAAAATAGCATTTGGTCATTCCCCCACCTTCCCCGGTTGATACCCAACCCAAATGCTACAAGCAGAAGACGAGAACCATGCACCTTCCTGTTCCACAAGTATTCATGTGAATGTGTCCCCCACCGTTTCAATGACCTGTCACCAGATGCATGAATGACCTCTCTCTCTCTCTCTCTCTCTCTCTCTCTCTCTCTCTCTCTCTCTCTCTCTCTATATATATATATTTATAATATGAAAAGGGAAATTGAGGCCCATGCTGGTAGTGGCCACCCCTCCTTTTTTGTTGCTTTTCTCCATTCCCATTATGGTTTGAAGTTCTTGATCCCTTTGAATATTTATGGTTTGTTTAATGAATAATGCTGCACGTCCCGCTGGAATTCTTCTGGGAGCTCCAGTTGGGCATTGCATGTAAAATTTATGATTAAGGAGGTATTTTTTTAATAATGTTCTAAATTTATTTTATTTTTTTTAATATTAAAAAAATTAAAAAAACTTATATAAAAAATAATTAAAAAAAAACAAATACTAGAAGCAGCGGTTGCTACCAGCTGTGGCTCTAGCAGGACTCTTGTTTAATTTGTATGAAAATGGCAGCTCAGCTGCATGCATGCCTGCCGCCAGCTATATCTTATTGTCATCATCTGTGGCTCATGTCTGTCTGACGATGAGATCCCCCCGACTCCACAAGCACAAATAACCAAACATTTGTCAGTCAATGGACGTACGTACACATCCCTCTCTTCACACACCCAAACATATACATCAAAACACAAACAATCCACAGGACTTTTTCCTATCATCATAGTTATTATTGTCGACACCATTTAGGATGTCACCAAATTCACGTGAATAGGTCCGAAAAACCTGATCACTCTCGCTCGTGGTGAGCTCCTGATCTTCAAGTTTCTATGTCAATTTTGACCCGAAAAAATCTATTTATAACCATCGATCAATATTGACACATTTGCTCAAATGGGAAGTCTCCCATAAAAATAAAAAATTATTTATATAATTTTAATTATTTTTAATTATAATAAGTACTAGTCATGTTTGTATGCAAACAGAAGTACTCGAAATTCCCATCAAGATGTTTTGACCCAACAAGTTTCAATCACCATGTTCATGACTTTGGAACCACCAAAACAAAAAGTCATCCAATTAAAGAGAAAAAAACACCAACTTTATGTAGAATCCCATAATTTCTCTGGAGATTTGTTGATGATGAAATAAACAGTGATATGAGGTGGAAAATGCAGCATTGGCTGCTCAATTAATTAGTACTCTGGAGATATTGGAGTTATAGTTATAACTCGTTGAGAATCATAAATATCGTAGAAACAGTTGGATGCACCTCTTAAAACAGCTTCATCTGCTGTCAATAATTGAGATATGTGTGTTTTTGTTGAAATCAATTCAACTTGTCTCAATTTATTTCAAATCTATTATTGATGGAAATCGGGATTTACTATTTTTTTTTTTTTTATAAAATAGGTTAAACATATCTCAACGTATTTATATATATCTCAAAGTCAAATGCATGTTTTAACTTATTTATATTTAAATATATCTCAATAAAAAAATATTATTTATATTTACAAATCAACTCAAATTATTGGATATTATCACATTATCCAAACTTTCAACAGTTGGTAGATGGGTTTGCATAAATTATATATATATATATATTTATGAGTAATGTTACAAGCACATATACAATCGTGGAATGTACAAGCATCGTACAGTTATTTTAAAAAAGAATATGATCTATTATTAAAAATATTAATTTTTTTTATATGAATTTAGTATTTATTTATTTTTTCCAAATGATTATATAGTGTTTGTGTATTCACAACTCCAATTATCATTTTACTATATATTATATTTTTACTTTATTTTAATTATATTAAATAATATATGACACATTTTGATCTAGAGAAGACCGCCCACACCGGAGTCTGCAGGAGTCCTGAGGGTGAGGGTAGTAATTAATAATAAATATTAAATATAGGAGTGATTCATTCATTTATATGGCAAACACATTATTGCAATGCAACGGTTGAGTACAAAAGCTGCTATCTTTGGTACTATAGTATTATTAATTTGAGGGTACGTGATGTAATCATTGTTACCACCAAATAAAGTGCCTAATCAAATTGATTTGGTTGGAGCCCACTAGTACTAGTAGAAGAGAATTTTCTACAATTTAAGTTTTATTTTTATGTCTCAAATCCCTTTTTAAATTGATAAATTAACCTAAGTTTTGGTTCTGCATTTGGTAATATATTTTTATATACGATATTTTAAAAGTAAATGAAAAAGTGACATAATTATCCAGACAACTCTAGCTTGTCACATAATGACAGAGATATTAAAATATGCAGCCCGGTGGCAACCTCAATTATGAAGACTACAAATGTTTAGGTGATGTGTTGGCTGATAGTCAGGACAGCCAAGCACAGGACCTATCTCATATTCTACTCATTACGTATTATTTATTTTTATATTCTATATTTATAGGTTTTTTTTAAGATATAAAGTGTATTTCATAAAATGTGGAGGTATTTTTCTTAGGATATAAGATGTGAAATAATAAATAGTAATCGATAAAAAAAAATTTGAGAAAAAAAAATGTCAATCCAAAGAAGAATATAAATAAGAGAAAAAAAAATGATTTGTCTTGATTTCGATGTGCAAGTCCTTTAAAAAAGTGAAATCTATTTGAAAGATTATGGTATGGTTGGATAATGAGATAAGATGAGCATTTTGTTAATAATCATAGCTTCTGAATAATACTAAAATGGTTTGTATTAAATGTTTTGAGTTTTGGAAGATGAAAGAAAAAAATTTTAATACAAATATTATAAAACTAAAATACCTTAGAATATATTTTTTTAATATTATTTTTGTTTTGAAAGTTAAAAAAATTGTATTGCTTTTTGTGTTTTATTTGAAAGTTTAGAAAAATTGTAATGATTAGATGAAAACGTTAAAGATTTGAAATTAAAAAGGTATTTTATGTTTGAGTGACGTTGGAAAAGAAATTATGAATTTTTTTTACATGAAATGAGATCGTCTCACTTCTTAAACATGGTCTTATTCTTTTAAGAGACTTATATAGACCTACGTGAGATTTGTATACCTTAAATTTGTATCTAGCATTGCATAAAGCCTAAAGGGTTGATCTTTTGATCAGGATGTGTGTAAAAGTGACTCCTCCAATCACACACTGGCATCTCATGATTCTTCCAATTTTACAATATATTAAGAGTAGACCTACATCTACTCACAACTTTATGCATAATATTATGAGTCATGTTACTCATTATCTTAATTCTCATTATCCTCTCATTATTTCATGATGTGGTATTAGATAATTGAAAACTATTTATTATATTTCACTTATGAAACTATCATCTAATACCACATCATGAGATGATAAGAAGATGATGAAAAAGGGATAATGAATATATTTTTTCTAATATTATAGGTATTGAATGGTCACTCTATTTCATCAGTGTTTCTTTTTTATTTAAATTTCAAATTTTAAATTTTAAAATTTTAGTAGCTAACACATCATACTATGGTTATGTAAGTAGAATTATAAATATAGACAGCATTTTCCATAAATTAAACTACACTTAATTAAGTTCTTTATATGGAAAATTTTAAATCCTAAGATATGAGTTTTAAAATCTTAAAAATCTTAATATTAATTTTTTTTTCGTTTGTATCCAGAGTTGCTCTCAATTCATTTCAACTTATATCATCTAATCATTACAATTTTTTAAAATTTTTATAAAAAAAAAATTTAATAAATAATTTAATTTTTTAAAAATTTTAAAATAATAATAATATTAAAAAATAATATTATAATAATATTTTATTCAATTTACTTATCTCACGTCACTGTCTCACCGTTATTCCTCTGCCAGTCCCTCGGATGGCAGTCGCTATCCTCAGAGGTCACAAGAATTGGTCGGAATTTGGCAGCCAAAATTTTGCCAGCCCGGCAGACAACTACCTTTAATTTTTTATTTAAATAAAATTATAAATTTGATTTTGTGTAATTTTACACCGCATCCTAGTATTAGATTTTTCCAAGGAAGAAAAGCCTTTAGCCATCTCAGTTAGGAAGGCACATGAAGTAGAAGAAAGTTGCTCACAATCATTAATTTTTTTGTTTTTCTCCTATTTTTCCTTGTGTTAGTTAACATGCAAGACATCCGGAAGGCCCTTAGGCCTTGGTGTCGACCACAATGCCCCTTTTTGACTTTGTCAAAAAGCCAAACTCTTTACATATTATTGCCAACAAACGAAATCATTTATCATCGTCGAAGCATCATTTTCCTCACTTTTTTCCTGTGGCTGTGAAGCAGAAAAGCATATATATTCATGGACACAATAATAAAGCGAGATAGCAGCCGCGCAACCGCTCCCTTCACTCTTCGGTGGCTGTATGTGAAGGTGGTCCCTCACCGACAACCCAATCAAACAGAATTATCAAAACACTTCAATCTAAAGAATGAATATTAAACTTCATATATATATATATATATATATATAAAGAATCCAACATCACCTCTAATCAACCCCCCTCCAATCGATTCCCTTTTCTAAAAACGATTAGTGTAACAAAAAAATAGAAGAGAATATTACAAAGGTTGAAGAAGAAAAAATGGTGTCATTGCCGTGTCCTTTGTAGCCTGGATCCAATCATTTTCAGCTCAAAGTTCTTCACAGACCCAGCAGCATCTCTCATTGTGGTGTCCATGACATAGGGGATTTTTTCGAATCTGATCTCAGTTGAGTTGATTAGGTTCCTGCATGGTTCGCGCCGGACTGCTATGGTTCCATGGTAATGGAAGTATTTGATTCGGCCCTCAGTTTTATGAGTTGTTTTACCATCGAGGTTTTGTGACATATGTACCCCAGTGGCATATACATTGCGTGGTTGCACTGCGTATTTGCGGTCCCTCCTAATTCCTTTTACCACATCCCTATACACAAGCTTTTCGAACCCCCACCTCCTGAAATTTGGACAATACAGAATATTACAAGACAAGGATGTGAAGATGTATTTCAATGCCATATGCAGTCATCAAAACAACTGTGAAGTCATAGACAATTAATATCTTGATTGTTTCGGAAAAAAAAATCATCTTGATTTTTCTGTTGTACACGATCCACCTCAAATGGAACCAAACAATCAACCGCCCAGCAAAAATCATCGGCTAATATGGTTCTTACAATGAAACACGAAAAAAAATACAAAAAGTAAGTTCTACGAACAACAATATAGATGGTTTAGCCTAAGACCCTCCTATCAACAAGTCCCAAAAAATCCCTCCTAACCTCACTATTTTTATTTTCTGGTGATGTCGGCATCAGTCTTTATCTCAAATCAGCAACAACATAATTGAATGGTCACGGATGTCAAACCTTTTAAATAAGCATTCAAGTGCCTTTCATTACACTTAGGGAGCATTAGGTTTCCGAAAATCATATCATACTTAATTATTTGACCCTTTGGCCCATCTTACATCTTACGCCAGGAGAGAACACCTTTCATTGAAGGATTGTTCCCTAAAATAAAAAGGAATCCTTAAAAAATATGAGTAATATGCTACTTTAAGTCTTTAAGAATTAACAAGATCCCAAGCATGCATAACATACACGAACTTGTTCCAAAGTTCAAACACACCCAACTTCCACATACCCTAAAACAACCATGAGAAGGAAGAATCAATTCCAATACTACATGAAAGTTCCAATGGTTCCAAATGTATAAAACACTTTGGTCAATGATATTTTCAACATCAATGCCAAAATGCTCCCATCACCCAACTACAGCATAATAATGTAAATGTAGTAAGATTAAATATAATTCATAAAAACTGAATATACTATGAAATACTCAATTGCTAAGGCAAATAAAGTGCACTGTAAACTCCCTTTTATGGGGGGAAAACTACAATCTATGCGCTCAAGCGGAAAAACTCCAGGCGGATTGAACTACTAACATGGAAATGTCAGTTCAACACAACAAGTCATTTACCATCAAACAATCTGGATCTATAATTTCCTTCAATAAATGCACCACGCAGATCAATACAATATACAAACATCAAATTTCAGTAACTGAAATTCAAAAAATGTTAAACAATTCTCAAACACCAAGTATGACATTTCCCCTGCCTAGGTGAAATTTAATTGCTCAGGAAGTTGGCTTTTTAAAACCTATCCACCCATAGAAAATGTAAAATTGAACACATTGTAAAAGACGTCAAATCCTGTATTCAACCCAGGCAATTTCCACAATTTTCTCAACTTAAATCATGCTAAGAAAAAAAGTAATCAAGAGGACGTATGGAATGTACCTGTAGGTTCTGCCGGCAGGTTCGTAAAGGCATAGCTTACTGCTCATGGGCATCTGCTCAATGGTGAACTGAGAGTAGTTGGAAAGCGAATCGAGCACCGTTTTAATGGTGCTTTTGGGCGGCACATATATATATTCATCAATGTCAAAGAAGAACATCCACTTAGCCATAAACTTGTACCTATGCAAGCAATCATTCACAACCATGAACTGGTTGTGATAGTACCCGTCAAACCTTTCCTGCTCCCTTATATCTTGCAACGTCACAAAGCCCTTTTCCATCCATGGTCTCAACACCTCCAACATCTCCTCATGAATCCCACCCGCGTCGTGTATCACAAAATGCGATCTCTCCCCGAACAATCTAACGTGGTACGCTATCCACTCCCTCAGTCTCTGGGGACTCAAATTCCCATACAAGGAAGAGCCACAATACAGATAATCGTACTTGGGTTTTGAAGTAAACAAGGCGAGATTCAAGGATCCGGGAGACTCTGTCAAGGCCTGGATGGTGTCCGTGACGTTGAAGCTGCGGTCACCGCCACCGGAGGTGGAGGCGTAGAGGAGTAATGTTCCGCCGGAGTTGTCGGTATTGATGGGTTGAGAGAAGGTGCAGTTGACGACAACGACAGTGTAGACCCGGCCGTAGCCCCAGTCCGGGAGGATCTTGTAGCCGATGGCAGAAATGGGTTCGGAGGAGTTGAGATGTGGGACCCACTGGCACTGGTAGGTCGGCTTGGCGAAGACGTGGAGCGGCTTGGAAGCTATACCCACAATGGCAAAGGTGTTGAGGCCTCCTCTGTAAGCCCCCATAGTGACGAAGCTGTAGGCGGCCGCGCCGTAAGTATTGAAGCCACGCTTGATAACGCCATTATCAAGCGTCTGATCTTCTTGCCGAAGGGACGTTGGCGCCGGCTGAGACGGCGGTGACGGTGAAGAAGGTGGGGGGGCGAGTAGGGAAGAATGTACGGCAGAGGAAGTGGAAATGTTGGGTGGGGCCATCTCGGTGGTGACGACCCTGGAGATGCAGAAGCGGAGATCGGAGGTGGAGATGGTGAAACGAGAAGGAAAGAACTGGAGAAGAGTGGCCAAACTGCAGAGTATTAGAAGAGCAGTTAACAACAGCTTAAGCTCTGCTGCAAAATGCCACACTCCCACCACCAACATCCTCTTCTCTTTCTCCTTAGGTTTATCCATCACTCAGTAAAAGAAAGAACAGGATTCAGGAACGGAGAAGAAAGAAGAACGGCAGAAAGATTTATCCTATTCTCCTCTGTATCACCCTGTCTCTTCCTCTGCCTGCCTTAAGGTTTCTGTCATTACGCGTGTTTTATATTGGAACGAGTTATTAGCGCTTCTCCCTTCTCCTTCCTCTGGATTTTTTTTATTATCAAAATAATTATATTTGGGATTTATTGGAGGATTAGCATTGCATTCATCATTTTTATTTTTAAAATTTGACAAATAGTACATATTTTTTATAAATTTAAAACTTTTTTATTCATAATTTCACATTGAATTAATTATTAGATTCATCAAAATAATAATATAATATTATTTTTTTAATAATAATATTTTTAATTTATTTTTTATATATTTTACAATTACACTAACTATATGTTAATTAATAATTTAATTTGATATTTACATTATTATTTCTCAATTTAAATATATTGTGGCTCAAAAATTGAAAAACAATAATTTAAGTAAATAAACTAATAGTTATAGAATGTAAATAATGAGTCTTCAAATTTGAAGATGAAGGAAAGGTACTGTAGCTAAAAGCTTAACATTTGTGCATATGGTGAATCCAATACCAGGATTTTAAACTTAAAATCATCAAATTTTGATGAATCCAATACTAGTGCTCTTATGCATAACTACTATTCAATCTCAAATGGTGTTTTTAATATGAAGATATTTTTTTTTATAAAATATAGATATAGAACGGTAAATAGTGACTGATGAAAAAAAAATTTCATTATATTACCGAGATGGATCACTTTTCCTATTTCTAAGAGGACTTATTTATAAATTTTCTTTTATAAAATAAATCCGGACATATATAGGGTATATTTTTTACACTATTTAGAGAAAAATAAACTTTTTATAAATTAAATGATATATTAAATTCATTTAAATAACTGATTTATTGGAGATAAGAAAAGTATCTAAAAGTTTATGAATTTGAGCACTCCACTACATAACATTTGTTGTGAATATAGTTGTATTTGAGTCATGTTTAATTGGATTCAAAACCCGATTTGAATTAAGATTTGGGTTTAAAATTTTAATTCAAACTCAAATCGATTGATGGAAAATCTAGCACATAAATGATAAAGCTCGAGTTGTAATTGAGCCGAGTGCTCAACCGAACTCAACTATGCTCGACTAGACTCTATAATTTTTTAGTTTCTTATTTTCTTATTTTAAAGAATGAATATATAAGATAATAATACAAATCAAATGAAGAAAAAACTTAATAAATTTACTAATCAAAAATCAAGATTATACTTCGAATACAATATTACAATTTATACTTACCAATATATTTATAACTAACATGCATATCCATATACACTCATAAATGTTAGTGTGTATGCTTTTAATATATAGTGTTACTTTATATCTGGTATTTTGTATACATGCCATATATCAATTATATCCATATTGCCTTTCAAAATATATATATATATATATATTCTTATTGATATAATTTGTATTATAATACAAAAGCAAGCTCGTTCTCGAATATTAGGCTTTGTTTAGTTATTGAGTTCAGTCTAATTTTAAGTTGAGTCTAACATTCAAACACTTAACTCTTAAATTATTAAACTCATCACAACTCAAAACTTTCTTACACATGGGACTCATAATTTTTTTCAACTTAAAACATCTTTATACATAAGACCCGCAATCTTTTTCAATTTTTCATTAAAGTATTAAACTCATCTTAACATTTAAATATATTTTAAATTTGATTTAGATGGATTCTACATAATTCTCTTTAGTACTCAACTCACTATTATTCATAAACAACTTAACTCATTGAGTTCAGTTCAACACACAAATGCATCCTTAATCAACTCAAATCAAATGATTATAATTTTATATTCATATGTAATTCATTTAATGAATAAAAAAAAAAAGATGAATCGGGTTTTAATTGATTCAAATTTGGATTCTGTTCAAATTACACTAGTAATTGTGAATTTGATTTTGGGTATTTAACAACATTTGCACTTTAAGCTTTGTGGTGCGACTCATATTTATATTTGAGTAATGGTAAATAAAATTATAGAATATGTAAATATCGCGTAATTATTTAAATAAAAATAAAGTCTATTATTAAAAAATTAATTATTTTTCTACGTAGATCTTATATTCTCAATTTTTTTAAAGAAATTTTGCTGCACTTATATACTTTAAAAATTGTAAATATCATTTATTTTTATACTTACACGTTGAAACTAAGATTTACAAATAAAAAGTTAAAAACCAAATTTGGAAGTTAGGCCTGAACCATGAATGATGTATCTTATGATATTCACCGAACAAAGATCTTGTCGGTGATCGAACAATTATATTTGTTTACCCATTAAAAAAAAAACAGAAAGTTTCGGAGGGAAATAAATAAATATTATAATTAAGATAAAACCGATGATAAAATTACTGTTTATATATAATTAATAATACACATATAGTTTTAATTTTTTTATTTATATTTTAAAATAAAATATTTAGTATTATTATTTTTATAAGTTATTTTATAAAAATATCTTATATTTAAAAAAATTAATAATAGATATAATTTTATTATTAAAAAAATATGGTGTATTATTAAAAAAATAATTTTTTTATATGGTTTATAAATTTATCAGTTTTTTTAAATAATACATTTTTAACATTGTAAATATTATTATTTTTATTTAAAATATAATAATATAAAAAAATATAAAATAAGTATGTATTTTTTATTATTATTATTATTATTATTTATATATCTAGAGAGAGGGGGACCGGGTGTATAAAAAGCCTCGCCTCGGGCCAAAAGAGGCGGCTCATTTTCCGATGAGTTCATTTCTTTCGTTCTTGCCACCATACATTTTCACTTTGCACAGTCTTTTAACTTTATGTTATCGTGGAAGGCAATAATGTAGGATGAAGTAGAAGCAGGTTGGGTCTGTAAGTTGTATGGAATCTCGTGGATGATAATTGAATCAATATTCACTAATATAAATTTATAAAAGTGATGAGTTTAACAGAAGGATTTGAACAGGATAATAACGAGAATAAGTTTCGATTTGGATATAAGAGGTGTTTTATTTTATCTCATCAAAATAATTTTTTTAATTTTTAAATAAAATATAATAAAAATTTTAATTTTTTTAAATTTTAAAATTATAATAATATTAAAAAATAATATTTTAATAATATCTTATTTAACTTTTAACTCTCATCTCAACTTTCTATCTAATTACACCTAAGTTGAAAGAAGATAGTGGTGATAGTGATCCTAATAAAAAAAGAGAATAATGATAGATTTACAACTATTTTATCATTATTTTATTACTCTATAGTGTATTTGAAATTTTTATTTTTTTATTATTTTCTTTTAAATATTTTCTAACATATTTAATCATTAAGAAAAAATTAAAAAATATATAAGATCATTAATAGTCACTTTTTTAACTATTAAATAAAAAATATAAAATATTATAGGAGTGATAGAAGGGTAGTAAAGCTATCGTTATTTAATTTAGAATCTTAACGAGTGGAGGGACATGAATGAAAAGAAAAATAATAAATGCAGATTAATTTTCACAACATTTTATATAATAATATTTTAAAATAAAAGTTATTTTTGTAAACTGTAAAAGGAATATTATTTTATCAAAATATTTTTATTTTATAATATATATTATAAAATATACTGTAAAATATATTATATAGATATTATTACTAATGCAAATAGATTTCCAATCATAAAAGGCCGTGACAGGTGGCTGATTCTCACAAAATACGGTGTCTTTTGTCGCGCTGTCCCGTCCGGCTGGTCTGTATTCTCTCGACGCAATAATAATAATAATATTATTAATATAATAAAGTTTTTAATAAAAATAACAATTTTCTTGTTCGACGTGGGACCGCGCCTACCAGGTGGACCACATTTTTTTCTTTTGAAATGTGGACCATTTTAGGCGGAGAAATGATATATACAAGTTTCATATGCGCAAGTTCTGCGCAAGCCTTTTATAAAAAAGTGGATATCATTATAGAAAAGTTTAAAAATTTACTTTTTTTTTATGGGGCCCAAATTTTTACAAAAGGCTTGTACATTTGAAGCTTGTATCTAGCATTACTCTTTTAGGCGTTGTTTGTTTTGAAATTTAAAATTTAAAATTTTTAAAATTTTTTATTTTATTATTATAATTTTTTTAAATTTTTATATAAAATATAATAAATAATTTTTTTAAAATCTTAAAATAAATATAATATTAAAAAATATATTTTAACAATATTTTATTTAATTTTTTAACTTTAATTTTATTTTAACTCATCTTTAAAAACAAATAATGTCTTTAGAGTCTCATGTTTGAACGGCCGATCTTTTCTTACGTATAATATGATATGATATAATAATCGGCGAGGCTGAGAGGGGCACACCACCACACGGAATCAATCATCGATCCTTCCCATATTTAAATGATAAACATACATATTTTTTTTATAATATTTTTTACAACTATATTTGAAAATAAGGAATATTTTATAAAATAATTTATAAAAACGCGGGAATGGAATGCACCGACAGGCGACCACCGAAAACACGAACTAAACGACTTTATTCCTAAGAAATTGCATAAGATTAGAAATTGCGTAAGATTTACATAAGTGTATTGCAGCGAAAGTCCGTGTGTGTTGCTTATGCAGAAAACAACGGTTTTACGCCTACGACGCGTGTTTGACTGTTATGAGTAAATCTAGTCGGACCATGAGTAAAAGGCGGGGAAAATGTATTTGCCGTCTGAAAGTTCATAATTATTTTTATTTATCTTATTTTATTTAATTATTATAATATTTTTAAAATTTTCCTGTAAAACAAAATATACTGTAGGAAGAAAAAGGACACGGAATGTAGAAAGAGGGAGAGGCTATATTATCTTAAAAAGGAAAATGAGAAGGAGGGAGAAACGAGATCGAGAGAATTCATATAAAAGGGACACGTAAATATTTAATTTCGTTTGGATTGAGAAATCATCTCAATTTATTTTATGATTATAATTTTTTTTAATTTTTATACAAAATATATTAGATAATTTAATTTTTTTAAATTTTATTTTAAAATTTTAAAATAATAATAATATTTTAACTATTTCATCTTATTTCATTATCTAAATAGGACTTAATGTTGTTGCTATTTCATTTGGAATATCATCTTTCGAAAATCCAAAATCTCCAAATTTGTCAAGCTACGATTATAGGCGGACAAATCATGCACGAAATCCAAAGTATGGTGCATATATAGATGGGCAAATGAAGAAAGGAATAAAAGAAGTGGACAGATAGATTTCAAATTAGATCGATTGCAGCTTATAAATTTTGCAACTGCTTCAAACATCAATGCTCCCAATTAATTTCATCCAAAGTTAAGGATGCCTCAACGACTTTACGCTAAAAGCATTTATAAAAAGCTTTGGTTTGGTCATCCTAGCTAGCTAGCTAGCTAGCTTAGCTAGCTAGTAGCATTATTTTTTGGATAATAATGGTAACTCCATCTACGGTCGTACCATAATTGAATGAGGAAGGAAAGTACCGTGCATGGTTTTAATTAATTTAAAGAACCTCTAATGAACAGTACATATTTGTATAATGCAGATTGTTAGTAATGATCATCATTCTTTGTGAGTAATCAAAGAGTTTGCATGTGATTGATCTATAATTAAAATAGAAAAATGATTTTTGCAAATTTAGGATGCGCAAGTCTAGCATAAACGCTTTTAGAAAAATTAAGGCATCGTTTAGATACACAGTTTAAATAAGATGAGATGAGATATTTTAAATAGTAGTGAAATTTTTAAGTTAAGATAAGATGAAATAATTTGTAAAAAAAAATATATTTAGATAGTAAGATGAGATGAGATAGTTTTTAATTTTTGAGATTTGAAAAATGTGTGGCTCCCACTGTTTTATAGAGTACCCAAATTGTATACTGTTTATGTCAATTTTGATACTGTTCGTGTTAGTTTTCATTTTTTATACTGTTTATTTACTCTAAAGAAAGTATTGTACGACTTTGCGCACTTGGATCTAGAGCATTACCCAAAATATTGATCTGGATATGTTGGGTATGTTATTAATGTTATTTGTCTAAAATGAATCAATTAGCAGGAATGGAAATGTAAATTAATGTTTAATAGTTCAATATGACTTGTAATCCACTACAACTTGCTGTCTATATGTCCCGGGACTCCCGGCATTATATTCCCCAGCTATATACATTCTCGTACGTGTTCATGACGCCAGTGAAAATGGAATGCAACAACGAGTCATGCACATATTTTCCAGGAGAGAAAACAGGCAGCAAGCCCCTAGAAAGTGAAAGGAATTGAAGCCTTATGACGTATGACGTACGTACACGGTAGGGTCGCAATAATTTGATATGGTCATCATATCAAATTATGTCATTTTACAAATTTCTCGATAACAAATTAGTGATTTTTGGCCTATCTATCTTAGAAGGAAAAATATTGATAGAAGTCACTGTTTGTAGCATCCATTTTGCACACACCATGTGGTTTCATCCAGACCGTCTGTTTTTTAAAGTGAGAAAAAAATAAAAAGATGAGAAGAAGTCACATAGTAAGTGCAAAGTATGCACTCACAATAGTGACTTCTCTCTAGCATTGCTGATCTTAGAAGTGAGTTGCAGAATCCTACAATTATTGACTTGAAAAGACAAATAAGACCTTCAATCATGCAAAGTTGGTTTCTTTAATAGGATGAAGAGTATCATGATTTCTTGTAATTTTTTTATTTAAACATTTTCTACGATTTGGATATATATATATTTATATATACAGAATATAGACCTTATTATATTTCCTGTAGTCTATACTACCCACTATTTTAAATTCAATGACGGTGTACGTCCTTTGTAGTCTATAGAAGGTGTGTTTAAATAAGCAGTGCTAGTGGGTCATGTATCCTCGGGAATGTATTTAATTTTGAAAAAAATAACAACCGCATTTGAGGCCAAAAAACGCACCAATTGCCAAGTTGAGCAATCCCTACCACGAACCTTCTCTCGCTCAATAAATAATCATGCTTCTGTACCAGATGAACCACCCACGTAGCCTCGTGACTTGGATTGTTTATCCAAATATCTTAATTTTGAAACTTTTATAAATACTATATGTAGGGTTGAATTCGATTCGATTCGGTTTGTCTCGAAGGGGTTTTGTAAATTGGATCGGACTTATTCAATCAAGAGTTTTTCCACCTTGGATTGGATTGAAATGCATAAAGATTAATTTGGTCCGGTCCCATTTGATCCGGTCCGGTCCAGTTGGCCCCATTCAGTGCAACCTTATACCAAATAGGCCAATAGGCCAATCCTTATATCTTATATTTTCAGCCCAACAATGAAAATTCACTAACATTTTATTCAATTTTAAGCCAAAAAAGAACTTGAATGGAAAATAAAAACCATTTATTTAAAAATCGTTTTTAAGCCTTTTGAGATGCAAAATTACTTTATAAATTTTTATACTCAATAATTGTTAATATGTTATTTTCGATAGATAAAAATTTTCTATATCCATCCAAACAATTTTTTTTGATAGGTAATCATAGAAATCTTATTAATTATCCATCCAAACAATTTAAACAAGGTTCAATTGAAAACTAAAAATTATACTATGCACATCATCATCATGTATGTAATATACTAAAAATTGAAAATTAAAAGAAGGTTTAAAAGAATAAAACAAAGAAGACTACGAATTACAATTACATAATTATACAATTAAACAAATTACTCTAAAAAAAACATAACTCTCACCTCTCAATACAAATTACATCAATAAAATTATCCTATTGGGCCCCTGGCAGCTCCTAGCCTCCTACATCTTGATACTATAAAGTGTAAATTTGGGAAATTATTATTAGTAAAATTGAAAATTGAAAACTAACAAGTTAAAACATATTCACCTCAGTGACCTCATGAACTTGCATTGGTTGTAGACATTGTATTTGATGCGTCCATAAATTTTTCACCCTCATTAACAAGTTCTATACAATAAAGAAACAAAAAAAAAAAAAATTACATAACATATAGTATTATTGATCATAAAAGTTATAAAATGAAGTAAATGAGAAACATACACAACTGTCTCTCAAAATCCTCCACCTCATCCATTAAAGTCCTAATGCTGATTGGAGTAGAACATCGAACATGCAAGAATTCATGTTCCAAAACAGTGTCTCTCCTATACTTTGTTTTTTTCTTCAAATAAGAAACTGCTCTGCTATTAGAACTTGCATTACCAAGTGTGATTGCAAGTACTTTCGGTCGCCCCCAATCGTGCAAAGACATCTTAATGGTCCTACCAAGTGTATCACTTTTGTGATTCTCAACCAAACAAAAAGAAAGAATTCTTTTATGTAGATTCCAATTATCATCAATAAAGTGTGCAGTGAGATACATATAGTTTAGATTTTGCATGGATATCCATGTAACCGTCGTGAGGAAAATTCGTTGCCCTTGAAGAACACTTCTCAACTTATTTTTTTTCCCTCATATATACACTAAAACAGACATTCGCAACAGTAACAAGGGGTGGAATCCCTCCCCACTTAGGGCAAACAACAAGCATTAATTTTTTGAAACCCTCCACTCAGGGCAACTCATTAAAAATAATCATCTTTGCTAAGACTTGTCTGCAAGCCTCAACACTAAATGATATGGGCACAAATCCCTCACTACCACATCTTTCACCCGCCTTCCAACAGAGAATAGTTTGGGACTTATCCATCTTCTTAAACGGATACTTCTTACATTGTTTCTCAATTTGATGCCTCATGAACTTTGTACCGTTGATCTTCGTATCACATGCATAAGTTATACCACAGCAATGACATGCAGCCCTAGATTTACTTGGATCACCTTTTGGTATTATAGTAAAATAATCCCAAACCATTGACCTAGGTCTACCCCTAGCACTCGATTTAGTACTACTTACATTGGGTGGGAATGGAGGAATGCCTTGCCCATGTGTACCCTGTGTTGACTCTACATCATCTGTAGTAGAGTCTTGTGGAATCAATTATGGAATATGGTTCATCTTGAAAAATAATCAATCAATAATTTAGTAATTTGCTTAGCTTAGAAGAAATTATGAGGAATCAATCAACAATTTTTTTCTTGGATCTCCTGCCAAAGAACACATTCTTTAGATTCAGTTCAATTGTAAATTATGCCAAAGAACCAAAATATTTAGACATTTAATCCAAAGCTCTCACTTTCAATTCCAAGTTTTCACTCCATGGTCTCAGTTTCATTTCAGAAATGGATTGACTCAGATCTCTCAGTGAAGCATAAATTTACAAATTTGAAGTGCACAAGCACAATCTTATATAATTAGGTGAATTACGATAAATTTACAAAGTTGAAATGCACAAGCACTTTCTGTTTTATTTTTTTGTTTTTAAATCATCGATCATTACTTATCATTATCATAAGAGAGATATACATTTAAAATGATTTTGATCACATATATATAATAAAAACTCCAAAAAATATGGTTCATAGAATACACAGCAAGTCTATAGGTGAAAGCAGATGTAAAGCAAAATACGAGAGAGAGAGAGAGAGAGCGCTAGTACCATGCGTGATGCGACAGATGGACTGTTGGCTAGAATTTTTAGGGGACCCAACGGAAGGGCTACCGGCTGGAATTTTCAGGGGACCCAACGGAGGGGCTGGGTTGCTGGAGAGGGGGGTGTGGCACGGCTGCTAGGGTTTTGGGAGTTTGGTAGAGAAATGAAAATTGGGGATCGACGCCCGAGGGGGTTGGGTGGGATGAAACGACACCGTTTGAATTGAAATTGGACCCAAACGACGTCGTTTAAGTAAGCTTTAGTTAAAAAAAAAAAAAAAAAATTGGGTTGCGTGAAATGATATCGTTTCATGCAATCCAGTTTCAATATTCATCCGGCTGGGACTTAAACAACGTCGTTTAAGTCTAATTTCGTACTAAATGGCTCCATTTGATGTTTGACAGATTTGCTGTGTTTTTAACTTGTGATTCTTTTATCTTTTTGGCACATAAATTAAATTAAAAAATTATTTAAATTAGTAAAATTAAGTAAACTATTTAATGTTGATTATTCTTTTAACTCATTGAAAAAATAATTAATGATAATACCATATTGAGGATGTGATTGTTACTTTTTTTACTAACTTAGAGTATATCAATGTATTATAATTTATGATAGTTCTAAGTTAATGCATAATGAGCTATATACAACGTTTTACATTTTGTATATGAAGTGATGGGCACTAAAATTGACCTAGTCTTAAAAATCATTTACAAGTTTCAGATAGGCCAATTACAAGGTCAAGAGCTAAGAAGATCAAGAAGGCAATGCAAGGATTAGTGCAATCCACTTGGGATGAAGCTAGCAAGACTCCAACACTTAAGATGGGCTTCAGAGAAGGAGATCCAGTTTTGAACCACTTGATACAAGGTATGGAAGACATGAGCTAGAGTTATTGTTTGGACCTTATTTAATTTATTAAAATGGCTTATTTTATTAGTTATAGAAATTAATCTAGAATAATGGGGTTTGAAGATGTTTGGCTTATATATGTTCTATGTTTTATGAATTAGGGTTTCAAGACAAGTTTTTAAGGGTAGTTTAGGGATTATTTTAATTTGCAACTGGGGTTTCTTTTGGGAAGGCCTTGTATTTCACCCTTAGTGTATTTTGGGAGTGGATTTTATGTTAACCTAGGGTTTTTGGGGGATTGAGATATGCAAGTTACTGCAGCTGAGTACTGTAGCCGCAACACTATTCACTTAGGGCTATTTTTGAAAGATAAGGATTTATTTTGGTTAGGGTTTTAATTAGGTTTTGGTTTAAATACTCATTGTAGCTTCATTTTATTTAGTTTATGAAATTTGATGAATTTATTCATTGTGAGTTGTTCTTATCTCGTCTTGTTCTTGAATGAACTTTTGAACTTATCAAAGGCAAATCACAACTTTTGTAGCGTTCTTTCTTATAATTTAAGTTCTTGAGACAAGTTCTTCAACGGGTCTAGATTTTCATATAATTTAGGTTCTTGAAACGAGTTCCTCAACGAGTTTAAATTTTTCAATGGCTTGATTTTGAATTTCTTGGATGAGTTTTCAAATTGAATGTGGGTTCAAGGTCATTCCCACGGATCCATATCATTTTACATTTTGTATATGAAGCAATAAACATAAATAGTTTAATTATCCATACATCCCTATATGCTTTATATTTACTTGCAACTTAGGTCATAGATGTAGATGTTAGTAATTAGTTAATGGTGAATTAGTGATAGGTTAGTTAATTGATATTCATGTCATACATTAGTTAATGACAATTTACATTAGTTATTTTTAATTGCTTTATATTTACTTACAACTTAGGTATCTTACAAAAAAGTTATCTAATAACTTTAGATAGATGTAGATGTTAGTAATTAGTTAATAATGAATTGATGATAGGTTAATTGGTAATATACAATTAATAGAATATTAATTTGTAAATTTGTAATTGCATATTTAAAATTCTATACTGTAAATGGGGTAGGTTAGATGAAAATTATATAATTTATTATATAAAAAAATATATAAAAATATTAAAAATTAATTTTATATTTTCAGTCGGTCGGGTCCGAAAACCCCCCAACCCTGGATTGGACCGAAGACCGAAACTTTTATTTTCCTAGGACCAAAATCGACTAAGACTTTTTTGGGTCCGGTCCGAACCAGACTGAACCGGTCAGTCCAGTCAGTTTTCTTAGTCCAAACTGGTCGACTTTCAGCCCTAACTATATAAATGAAACCTCATGTATATACTCAACATTCTTGATTAATTATAAACCTAACAGGAATAATAATAAAACTATCTTCACACCCAAAACAAGAAAACCAAATCAAACATGCTTTGGTTGTAACCTTTAGAGTTGGCTCAAGTGGTAAAAGTCTTAGTTTTGGTGGTTTGCTCCAGGCTAAGGTTCAAATCCTCTTAGCTGGTGCAAACAATTCGTAGGGTTCATTAGATTGAGGGATTTTCAACTTGAATACCCAAGGTGCACTAAAGGAAAACTCATTATCGAAGGCTTGTACATCCCTGTGAGTAGTCAAGATGCTGTTTTTGGACACCCGATACCCATAAAAAATGGATGATTGGTTATTGTCTCAAAAAGACCATAGATACTATTTTACAAAAACTCACGATCTTTGAAAAATCATTTCATGCTTCCTGATCAATAATTATATACAATAGCAGGATGTAAAAAGATAATCATATTTCGAACCAACAACATCAAAAAATAATTTTTTTTAAACCAATAAACATTCAACAATTAAATGTGCAAGCAAGCAATTGTAATCCTCAATGCCACGTTAATAACCTGTTAGCCAACACTTTTTTCTTCCATTTACTGTGCATGAAATTAGCCACTTACCAATCATATTGGTCAAATCATGCAATTTATGGCAAAAGAGAGCATGTAAATGAGACCCAAATTTGTAGACACACACACTCGTGGATCATATATGAGATCCAAATTCCAACTAATCTCTCCCATTGCAAATTGAGTTATATTCATAGCATCATATAAATAAGTAACTGCATGATATATAGATAAATAACTATGGGCTTTACTAGCAATTTAGATGACAAAATATAGATTTGTCCAATACATCTTAGTATAAGTCATGGGCTATGCCATTGCAGCACAAAATCAAAAGTCATTTCATTTATCATTTGATCTTTACATTTCATAATATAATTAAATGAAAACAAGAATATAACTAAAACTTAACAATGAAAACTCAAGTCTTTTATCCACAATATACCTCATGAGGATTTACTCTCCTGCATTTGCAAATCCAATGTTAAATCAAATGAACACCTCTTCCTAAGATGTCTGCTCTTAAGAATCTTTTGGAGATGATCAAATTGACCTATAGACACCTCAATCCTGGAAATTCAACCTATTATGCAGTGAATTCTGATTATACTTGAGCCAATAGTCAGTCTGAAAACCCCAAGGAAGTAAAAATTCTTTCCAAATTTTTTCCTCTATTGCCATGGAATGTATCTAATTTTTCCGTAACCAAATTGTCTCAAACAATCACATTGTAAATCCAATAAACCTTATGAATTTAGTCAATAAACTATACTTGGAACACAAATCTAAATGGTTAGAGAAACTGCATCAAGATAGTAATCCCCCAAAATGGTCCCACCCACCATAAGCCATCATCTCAATCTCATATAATGTTGGCATCACATTCTAGATCCTCTCAACATATCCAAAGTACGAGGAAGCAACTATTGCTATCACCCCTCAATCAAAGAAGCTAAACGCTAGATGTTAGGAACGACAAGAAGAAAAATAAAGCAAAATGAAATCAATCGCACAAGATTTACGTGGTTCGGCAATGTACCTACATATACGAAACTGCAGACAATTTCATTCTCTTGAAAGTTGAATACACAGTGCGGCAATTCAATATGTGGCCGTACAACATTACAATATATTAGGGGTCAGGTACGACTGGTTAAAGACACTAGATAGAGTCATCATCTAAGGAGACTCACGTGTGGCAACTGCAACAATTCAATAGTCTAAACTATCAAAATATCGGATAATGCATCCCATCATCCATGACATAATAATCCACCTCAAAACCCTCAAACGTTGCATGCAGTAGAAATACATTGATTTCAAAATTGACATGTGCATTCAATCCCACATAGGGAAGTCGCAAAACTCAATTTGGTAGCATAGCCCTCAACAAACTCCCTCCCTCCTCAATTTTTACAGTGGAAAAAGATCACTTTTTAAGTCTTTTGTGATTTAATATATGTATGAGAGTACATAATAACATTGTACCAGCTATGTAATAATTTTATTAAATTCATAGTGATTAGGAAAAAAACAACATAGGGAAACATAAACTAATTAATTCATAGTAATGTTGATAATCATCCTCAAAACAGCCCTTCTGGCATCTAGATCGATCATTTGAATCACAATAACAAGGTAGCACCAATTGACAATGTGGTACCTGTGCTAAATTGTTGGTTTAGCCATGATTTCAGTATCCATAGACCCGAACACGGGTTGTTGGGAGGTACTCGGGATGATCTTGTGATAGATCTTCTCCACTTCTGTGTTTGGCTTGTTCTTGTAGGTGATGCTCTTGGGATCTCAATGATCCATTTGTCCGTTTCTGTCTCACAATAGTTTGATGAACCATAGAACTAGCAATGGACAAGTCTTTTATATTTGGAGACTATGCTTTGAGCTGGTAGAATGTTGTAGGAAAGATTTGCCAGTCATCAACATCTCCAGGGCCTTGTCTAGGTGTACAGGCTACTCCAAGAATGCAAGCTATAATCACATCTTCATAACTAAATTGATTTTTGGCTGGGAACCATGTGAAGTTGAGAAAACCTGCACTGCCATGGTTAAAGAAAAAAGAAGGCTAGGGCATCTATCGGGTTAGCAGTAGAGAGGAAGGAAAATCAACATGTAAATATTTTTTCTCATTAAATTGAATTCTATAGTGTTTTACATATAGTATTTATATGTGTGTAAAACGACATTGTCTAATAAAATTATATAGAAACTAATACTCCCCCTCAAGATGGAGTGTATAAATTAATAACACCCATCTTGTGTAAAATGAAATGAAATTGAGTTGCACCAAGAGGCTTTGTCAGGATATCACTGAGTTGATGAGAGCCAGAAACATTAAGACGTTTGCTATATGGTATGATGTTACGAGTGTTAAGTCTTGGCATTGACATCATCCTTAGTGGTTTTTAACTCTTTTGTCATGGTCTTGTTGTTACTAGTTAGGAAAACGAGAAAGTTATCAAGGTTTCATTCATGATTTATTTAAATATATATTATAGGCATGCCTATAATATATGTTCAACCATTACAAACCTAAACAAACCTTGATTAAACTTGCACAACCATTACAACAACGTCCAAGAACCAGAAAGGAAAATCTATGTAAGAGAAGAAACAAAGAAAAGGAAAAATAAAATTGAGAGAACTTCTTTTTTTGTTTTGTATTGATTATCTGAAATTGACTAAAATAGTACATGTTTTTTCCTTTATATGTAAGTGACTAATAGGCAAAAGTAAAATACACACGTGCTAGAAATGTTTCTAAAATGTTTCTCAAAATAGTTATTGAATGACTTCTTCTAGTATCTTTTGAAATTGCCAACACTCTCCCTCAAGATGGAGTGTAAATGTCAATAACACCCATCTTGGACAATAGATGATTGAATGGAGCAGCACCGAGAGGCTTGGTAAGAAGATCACTGAGTTGATGAGCACTGTTAACATGTAAGGTCTTTATCACACCTACTTGAATCTTATCTCAAACCAAATGGCAATCTATTTCAATATGCTTAGTCCTCGAATGAAATATAGGGTTAGCGACAATATGTAAAACTGCTTAATTATCACAAAATAAAAGGGCAGCCTTAGGATGATCAATAAGTAAAGCTGGTAGCATAGCTAGCAACCAAGTAATCTTATAGGTTGTTGAACCTATTGCACGATACTTAGCTTCAGCTGATGATCTAGAGATAGTGTGTGTTTTTTAGACTTATAGGATATAAGAGCCTGACCAAGAAATACATAATAACCTATGACAGATCTTCTAGTATCTGAACATCTTGCCCAATCTGAGTCTGTAAAGGCCCTAAGATAAATATTGGACTAAGCTAGAAAAAATATAACCTGAGCAGGAGTAGATTTAAGGTATCTAAGTACCTTCTGTACTGCTTCCAAGTGTGGCTGTCTGGGCTTGTCCATGAATTGGCTAAGCACCAGAATTGCATAAGCTAAATTTGATCTTGTGATTTTCAAATAAATCAGTCAACCTATAAACCTTCTATATGAAGAAGGATCTGACAAAAATGATGTCATCATCTTTGCTAAGCTGAAGATTCTGCTGAATAGAATAGCTAAGGGGTTTAGATGCAAGATAGCCAGATTCTTCGAGAATGTCTCTTTTCTTGTTCTGTATTGATTATCTGAAATTGACTAAAATAGTATATGTTCTGTCTTTTATATGTAAGTGACTAACATGTGAAAAGTAAAATACACACATGCTAGAAATATTTCTCAAAATAGCTCCAAAATGACTTCTTCTAATATCTTCTAGTAACTTTTGAAATTGCTAACAAACCTCTTGTTTCTTAGATTGTTGTAATGTCAGCTACATGTCCATGCAACTCTTTATTATTTTTTGAGTTTAAACATCTCATGATAGAGTTGTTCCATCTGGCCTCTCAAATTGTAAGGGAGCTTCATTTCTTGTAAGTCCAACATTATTATTTGATTGCCTTAAAAACAAGAATTTCGAGATAATTAACTTGTGGGAAAATTTAGTAGAACTCACTGTTGAATTATGATTTGTGGAGGAAGGATACTCTTGGCGATTATCTAGAGAGTAAGGTTGAGATGATAAATGTTGGAATAGAAATGTAGATGTTATAAGAGTAGAATGATGACCAGGTTCATTAACCTAGTAAGTCCATGATAATGATGGAGATGGTAGAGGTATTTGCAAGAATGACAAGGATTGATGGTCTAAATAATCCATGCCTTCCTGATCTTGATTGCTATTGAGGTTTTCTTCCTCCTCTTCTTCATCTGTCTTAATCTTTGTCTTCCTCCTCCTCATCTTCCTCCTCTTCTTCATCATCATGATTGTCTAATTCATGCATATGTCTTTCTATGAAAGACATCAATTGATCCACTGTCTTGGATGCTATCTTCTTCGCCTTCATCTGCATGTATTTGTCTTTCTAAGTAAGATACTATCAATCTGTATTTTTCTTTGAAGTCACTAATAAGAAAATTTGATTGTTTTTCTGCAAAACTAAAATTTAAGATTAAAACCAGTGAAGCATAGAACGATTATTGAATCAAACTACAAGTAAAATTTTATAATCTCTAAAAGAAACAAAATTTTCTTTATCAAAATGCTTTTAAATGTAATATTTATTTAAAGATTTATTATATAAGAAGTCATTGAACAATTATATCTATATTTACTCTGTAATATAGAAGCCAATAAAATATATTGAGCATTATCTAATAAATAATGTGTTTCAGCATAATTAATAATGTTTGATCATTTCCAAAAATTTTTGTTGTTCATTCAATCGTGTATATATATATGTATGTATATATATCTAGATTATAATAAAGCAGTGATGAAAAATATGAAGAAAGGAAATTAATTGGGGAAGCACAAGCTTGTGTACCTTTCAAGGAGTTGGTATATATCCCTAATACAGTCAGGTTGTTCAACACTTCTTGGTACTATTCTTGTCTGCAATCTTCCCCTTCGTGGGAGAGAAATGTCACCAATCTTGTCATTACTGGTTTCTACATATTCATGGGAACAAAACTCTTGTTCTTTCGCGATCTGATAACTCTTGACCCAAGAATTCAAGGATGTAGTTAAAGTATTGGCTTCTTCATTAACATCTTGCCTTGTGTCTGAAAACGAGTTATGCACTTGGATTGTACTATGCTGGTTGGTTAGACTACATTCCTGAGTATGAGTGTGGTCATGACTAGGTTGATTGGGTGTGGAAGAATCATCCAAATGGGCAGTGTTGTTCACTATGATAGTCTGATCTATACGAGGGCTTCTTGGATAAGCTGCAACATTCTTAGTTGTTGCAAATTTCTCAACACCTTTTTTAATCTGTCCCTACAAATTGGTTTGCATGGATTCCATGCATGTCATCATGAACAAACCAAATAGATATATCTGATACAAAACTGTACATGTCCCAATGAAATTTTGTGTGGATGAATGAAGTGTTGTTTTACTAGAATTTGATTTTTTTTTTTGCAAATCATGAAACTACTTATCAACCTAACCAACACAGGAGAACAACACAAAAAAAATTACTTAGCCAAATCCACCTCAACTCAAGAAGATTCAAGAATATTTTCTTAATTGTGTAGTCTACTAGTACAGAGCTGGTGTAACCAATTTTTATTCATTGCCTTTTGCTTTTTGCACTTGTACTAGTGTTTATATAAAAGGACACATATACTGTAAAAATGTGTGTAGTGGAAATGCAAAGCATTGCGGAAAACTTTATTCTTCCTTTCCTTTCTGTTGTGTTATGGTATCAGAGCTGCTGACTATCAGTCTCTTGATCTTTTTCTTTTTCTTCTCACCATGGCCATCGAAACAACCAACCTCACTACATCTCCCACCTCCATTTCATCTTCCTTTTCTCACATAGTCACCATCAAACTCAATCTAGATAATTATCTTCTATGGCGAGTTCAAATATTTGCCTATCTAAGAGGCTAAGACCTCTTTTCTTATGTTGATGGAACACAAACCGTTCCTTCTCCTACTCTTCCCACTACCTCTAATTCAACTACTCAAACCAACCCCACTTACCTTTCATGGAAACGAACGGATCAATTAATTTTAGCATCATTTTCTCGTCTCTTACCGAATCGGTCATTGGACAAATCATTTCATCAAAGGGCGACCTATCCCTGTTTATTCTTTACCGCAATGAGCTCTGCATCTTTGTCCTTGTCTATGTAGATGATATGGTAATAACTTCCTCATCTTCAGTTGTTATTGATGCACTTATTACTAATCTTAGAACAACTTTTCCAATCACTGACTTAGGGAGTTTGTCTTATTTTCTTGGATTGGAGCTTGATTATTTGTCTGATGGAATACTGGTATCTCAATGAAAATATATTTCGGATATATTACAAAAAACCAAAATGCTTGAAGCCAACCTAATTTCGTCACCAATGTCTACATCCACAAAATTATCCAAGTTTGATGCTCTTTCTTTTGAAAATGTGACTTTATTTTACAGTATTGTTGGAAGCTTGCAATATCTATCTTTGACCAGACCAGACCAGACATTTCTTTTTTTGTAAAAAAAGTGTGTCAATTCATGTATGAACCAAAAATCAATCATTGGACGGCAGTTAAACACATCCTTCACTACCTCAAATCTTCCATAAATCATGATCTTTCTTCTCATATCAATCTAGTTTTTCCCTTCATGCTTACTCGGATGTAGATTGGGCTGGCTGCCCATATGATAGATGCTCTACTTGTAGTTAGTGCATCTTTCTTGGTTGCCACCTTATTTCATGGGGCTCTCGTGAACAACATATAGTTGCTCGATCAAGCATCGAGGCTGAATACAAGGTTTTAACCAATGCCACTGCTAAATTGATATGGCTATAAACTCTCATTCAAGAACTTGATTTTTTTCTCTCTACACCACTTGTTTTGTGGTGTGATAATTTAGGCACAACCTACTTAACAACCAATCATGTCTATCAATCTCGTACTAAACACATGGACATTGATTTTCACTTTGTAGAAGATAGGGTAGCTGCCAAGAAACTTCAAGTCTCATTCTGCAACAGCAAAGATCAGTTGGCTGATGTATTCACCAAGCCCTTGGTTGTGGATAGATTCATCTCATTGAGATCGAGTCTCACTGTGCTGGACACCCCATTGGACTCGAGGGGGTATATCAACCTAACCAACACAGGACAATAGAAGAAAACTTACTCAGCCAAATCCACCTCAGCTCAAGAAGATTCAGGAATATTTTCTTAGTCGTGTAGTCTGCTAGTACAGAGCTGGTGTAACCGTTTTTTATTCATTGCCTTTTGCTTTTCACACTTGTACTCGTGTCTATATAAAGGGACACATACTGTAAAAATGTGTGTAGTGGAAATGCAAAGCATTGCAGAAAACTTTATTCTTCATTTCCTTTCTGTTGTGTTACTGCTCAACACTCAACCAGTATGTCTAGTTCTCTATACCTGTCTCGCTCCAATTGCATAAGCAAGTCCTTGAATGCTTGTCGTCCTCTAATCTTTGGAGAATTTATAACCTGTAGAAGAACTATGTTTGATCCAATAATAGAAAACTCCCATGCTCTCTAGATGGCGATCCATGCACTCTAGACTGTTTGTAATCGTTGTCATTGCTCCAATAAAACAACGATGGAAACCGTGTTTGATTTGTTACTATCAATCTTAAATCTACAACTCTAACCCGCTCACTATCTTCTGAATTTGACATTCAACATCCTAACGATGAAGGTGAGAGATCACTTAGAGCCATTCTATCAGACTCCCAATCAGCCAACTAGTCCTCATTGCGACAAGCATGATATGTTTCATCAACAAGCCGGCTCCCTACTGCTTTAGTTGATGGTTCTTCAATAAAGGAACCATTGTACTTACAGTTGAAGCCAGAAATAGACCCTATTGGTGAGGCGAACGAATTTAATTTCATACTTTTGGAATGGTTCAATCTCTTCTCCCATATTTAAACAAGGGAAGAGGCGCTAGCTGCTAGGATTGAAGGTTTCAAAGGACCATCTGATGCAGCTAGAGAGTGTTCACTCCAAGAACTTGATGCCCTTGAAGATAAAACAAAAGGCAAATTAGTTAGTGACAAAAGCCCAGCTTCATGCATCTTGTCGGATGCAAAGCAAATGAAAGAGATCGACTCACATGAATGGTGGTGACTTATGATCAAGTTCTTTGAGTTTTTTCTGGAAAGTTTCATGGGCATTACTTTCTCTGCATTTGTCAGGTCTATTGTGATCCCATTAAATAAGAATCTGTGGGAAGATTGGGAAACTTACCCAACCTCATAATCTTCAGTCGCCACTCAATCACTCTTTCAAGAATAGAATATCCACAAGATCAAATATGGTGTGTGAGAGAGAGGAAGAACGGATCTATTTTAAACCATATATGAGTTGTAAACCATTAATAATAGCTCTTGCATTTGCCTTTATTTAGAAAAGAGAAACAAACCCAACAAAGATAGAGATAGGGAGAGAGAAAGAGAGAGTTCGGAGTCATTTGATTTCGCAAATCATCTCATCTTATCTCATTTTATTTTATTTTATTTTATTATTATAATTTTTTAAATTTTTCACACAAAATACAATAAACAATTCAATTTTTTTAAATCTAAAAATAAAAATTATATTAAAAAATTATATTGTGTAATATTTTATTCAACTTTTATCTCATCTCATCTGTGTAACCAAGCAAGGCTTAATGATGCTATTAATCAATCCTTAGATTAGCTCTTTTTTCTCTTTTATTTTTAAGTGATATGCTCAAAGGTGGATAGTTTTGTCACAGTGAGTAAAAGTGTATGAAACTAAAAACTTCCCAGAAATGTCATCTTTCCAAATAATAAATAGAGCATTGCTATGCATAAGCCTACACACCATACACCAATATGTTTTTTTATTTTTTTTAAATGTTTTTTATTTTACTCTTCTTGAAACATTTATATTTTTTTATTCATCATCTATATAATACACCTTTAATAAGAGAAACAAATAAAAAAATAAAAAAAATTATGGTGTGTGGTGTGTAGGCTGATGCAAAGATTAATTCTAATAAATATAGCTAAACTAAAGGATGTTTGTAGACATTTTTTTATCTCATTACATTTTATCTCTTTTTTAAATATCATTTAAAGAAAAATATTTTCAAACTAATCATTACAATTTTTTCAAACTTCTAAACAAAAGAATAAAAAAAAATTTAACTTTTTCAAATTTTAAAATAAAAATTATATTAAAAAATTATATTCTAACAATATTTTAATTTTATAATACGTTGTATTCAATGTTTTTCTCTCATTTTTCAAAACTTAATAAATACTGAACTCAAACTATCTCTTTATTATTTACAACTATTTACTATTATTTATAAAATTTTCATCTTATTTCATTCTCCAAATATTTTCTGACTCATAAAGACGGTTGACTTTCTCAAACTTTATTGATCTTTGGATTTTATTTTAAGTTAATACTAAGGATACTATTACATCTATCAAAAGAGTGTATCGACATTGCATTTTATTTATTTTTAAATTATGTTTTAATATTTAAAAAAGGATAGTGCTACTATGCCACTAACGTTTGCCGATTACACTTTTATTTTTTACTTTTTATTTTAAATATTTTTTAAACATGTTTAAATATTTTTAAAAAATTTTAAAAATTAATACACTAATAATTACTTCCTTAACTATTAAATAAAAAAAATATTAAAAATAAAATAAAATACATGAATGGTTAAATTGAGAGGACAAATTTAAGGAGCATAGTATCATTTTCAATTCTTAATACTAGTCTCTATGATTTGGTTTGGACAGTTTACTCTCCACTTGCAAAAAATGAACTTTATCATCATTAAACTCTCAACTTTAATCATTTTGACTTTTTATTAACAAAGTCTCTGCCACATGGCTCGGAACCATTATGATGCTGCTTATGAGCCATATGTCAAGAACTTCGTTAATAGGTCTCACGTATTTACAATAGAATGATCAAAATGTTTGGCGTTAAAAGAGTATGATAAGGTTCATTTTTAAGAGTTAGGAAGTAATCTGTCTAAAAGATAAACGACATTATATAATTTTAATATTTAATCTTTTTATTTTATTTTTCAAAGTTTTAATCACTAAATTAAAGGGTGACGCACCCTAATCAATATAGGGTTTTTAATCCCTTTTGGATATAAGAAACTTCAAAATTCATTTTATTATTTTAAATAAAAATTATAAACACACGTCACTTTTCATAACATATTATATAATCATGTTTTAAAATGAATAGTATTTTAATTAAATACTTTATAAAAATAACGTCACTTTATCAAAATACTCTTAACTTTAAATATGTGTTGTGCGGTATTATTGCTCTTACTCGACCGGGTTTTGGATGATGGGTCTGGGTTCTGGTTCGAGTCCAAATCTTGCAACGGACTCAGCCCAAACTAACAGGTTCATCGCTCATGAATCCAAAATTTCATTCTAGCGATGTGGTGAGCGGCACTCTGCACAGAGAGAGAGAGAGAGAGAGAGAGAGAGGGATGGTGTGGAGCGCGACGATGATCGGAGCACTGCTGGGACTGGGCACCCAGATGTACTCAAACGCACTCCGAAAACTCCCTTACATGCGCCGTGAGTCCTTCTCTGCTTCTCTCCTCCCCTCCTCTCGTTCCTTTTTCTCCACAGTCATCTCCTGGGCTGATTATGTTTTTTCCTTTTGTGTTTAGATCCATGGGAGCACGTGGTGGGTATGGGACTCGGTGTCGTCTTCGTTAACCAGCTCGTCAAATGGGACGCTCAGCTCCAGGAGGACCTCGACAAGATGCTCGCCAAAGCGAAGGCCGCTAACGAGCGCCGCTACTTCGGTATTTCCTTTTCCTTTTCCTTTTCTTCCTCCTTTTTTTTCTGTATTTGCTTTTATATGATGTCAAATCGGCTGTTTTATGAATAATTTTGGGCATTGTGTATCCATTTCATGTGGGTACGTGAAATTCCAATCAGCCTATGTTGTTGCATCATGAAATTGAATTTCTTGTATATGTTCTCATATGTCAGTTCCCACTGTCTTGGTAGAATCCGCATCATCTGAAGCGCCTTTTATTGACTGGGTTTCCGGATAATATTTCTGATACATTTAACTTGCTTGGATGGTGTTTCGAACTTTTTAACAAAAAGTTTGTTTTCTTTTAGTAGAATCACGCCCTCCTAATAGCAGTTATTTTTAGCATTCAAATTAAGTGGGCTTCGATTGGTCTATTTTGTGAAATTTTGTAACGATGACTCTATGTTGTTCTGGTTTTAAATGAAATGCCTATTATGTTTCAGCACGGTTGTTTGCCTGGTCCTATGTTCAACTCATTATTGATATTTTGGCAGCTATGGTTTCTGCTAGCTGATAATTGGTTCTGTATCAGATTCTTTCCATATAGGCTAGTGTCTACAGGTTTTTGATCTGTCGTGCTAATGAAAGGGTAATACACACCTGTGTTTGCAGGTTACAATTCACTCTTGTTCTCACCCCAGCGCCCCCCCCCCCCCCCCCCCCCCACNCTTTGTTTTTTCTTAATCACTAGAGTGGTCTGTGAACTCTTTTGAGACTGAAGGATACCATTGATAATGGTTTATTAATGCTTCGCTGGTCCTTAGACCACATGGTGTTGCTTTCTCCCTCAAGTAAGGGGTGGAGGGTGAGGTTATGGCATTCAAGGGACTAGGGAGCACTCTCCTAACACTATACTCTCTAGATGATATGCATTTTTTATTTTTTATCTAATCATTACAACTTTTTCAAATTCCCACAAAAATATAATAAACAATTCAACTTTTTCAAATCCCAAAACAATAATAATATTAAAAAATAATATTCTAACAATATTTTATTCAATTTTTAACTTTCATCTCAACTTATCTTATCTCAACTTACTATCCAAACTGCACTTAAGTCTTTAAATGGGATGTGTTTTACCTTTGGTGCTCTTAGATGCCTGGTAATATTTTTATATGTTTTCCATATCCAATAATAATGTGAAGTTTTCTTTTCATTTTAACTTTTTAAATCAACATAATGCAAAAGACCCTCCACATATATTGTGCTATCCAATGCCATGAAACCTACATTGGTTATGTTGGCTAACAAGCATACAGAGGCCCTTGAAGGTTACTTGCTTTAGGGTAGGGTATGCAAACTCGCGCTTTTGTATTTTCTTACATAAAGTCATGCTTGGATTCATCCTGAAACGTATTTTTTGGTTGTTATTTGAAATTGAATATGGACGATTAATTGGATTCATGTTTTGTAAATTTTATGATTTTGCCTCTTAATTGGCTAAAATAGGACGTCCTCTTAATTGGCTAAATGTTTAAGATCACTTGGAAGTTCAATTACTGTTTGTTTAGTTGGTGAGTGGACCATGCTGGAGATTCTAGACATTTTATGAGTCACCTAATATAATTTTGTTAATAAAATGTTGTAACAAACCAAAACGAAGATGAAAACTATGTGTTTGTATTTTGTAACTGTATATACATCCCCTCCCTTCCTCTTTTCTCTTACTCTATTTATCTTGTAATTTTGCTGTCAATTGCAGATGAAGATGACGAATAGCTTGCTTTTCCATGGATTGTGACAGCTTCAGACAAGGCATTCTTGTTTTCAGAAAAAGTCGTAGTCTAGTTGTAGATGCATGTTTGCTTTCCAGTTACTGTTGCTCTGTTCGTAAGGCTGATAGAACTCTTTCAAGTTATTACCTGTTTTTACACAATTTTTTTGATGCTTTCATGATGCTGACTAGCTGATGAAAAACCTCCAATAAAATGAATCACTTGAGCAACTCTTTCAAGCAAAACTATTTTGTAAAGCAGGTGTCGTGATGCCATTTAACGGAGCTCCTACTTAAGATAATTTTTAAGATCTAGACTACAAATGGCCGATTATGGGTGTAGATCTTAGATCTTAGTGGTTCAAATGAAAGCTTAGTGGTGCAATCTACTACTCTAACCGGCCTCACAATCTTTCACTTGGGTTAATATCAAATCCAAAAAATGATATCTATGGAGGAAATGTATATCTAAAAGAGTACGGTGTCTTGTTCATTGATACAACCCTAGGTAAAACCTCCTCTATTTATGGCAGGACAGTGTTTCTGCAGCTCTCTGCACGTTTAACTGATGCTAGGAGTCGATCTATTTGTTCTGTAATAGACTGGTTCAAAGTTGTGATTTTATTCCAAATTGGACTTCAATCTTCTCAACATTATTTCGTTAATTATGTGTAAAGGATCTATATTCATCTTTCCAAAGTCCATCATCCTATATATTGTTGAACACATGTACAAGGAGATCGCATGCTTGCCGGGAAGATGGCCTTTCTTTTTGGTGTAGTTTTTGTGCATTGAAGGGCTATTTCAAGCACTTGGAAGGCTGCACATTCTTTTCCCGGCCGGAGTGGTTTCCATGAAGGATCGATCAACACTTCACGACCAGCATTTTGCATTTCTATATTCGTCTCTACCCACAAGCTCCGTCAGCACAATACCAATTTTTATAAACGTCACTCTTTTCCGTTGCGTTTAACAAACATGCGTATTCTGAAAACACACGAAAATGTTTCTGGAAACATGCGTATATGGGGGACAGAAGTAGAAGTACCTCAAACCTTTGAGATTTCAAATTGTCTGATGACATGACCTTTCAAATTTCATGGAATTTATATTGTCAAATTAAGGGATATCTAACAATATAAGAACATATAACATGGCTTAACAGAAGTAAATTTAATACTTCGAGAATTATTTGAGCTATAGATGATAAAGTAAGAATCATATAGCATCAACTCAGAGCGGTCATGCTATGTGGCCACCAACTGCTTGCTTTGCAAGCCCAAAATCCCCCAAATGTGGCACCAAATTGGAATCTAGCAACAGGTTGCTAGATTTTAGTCCCTGTGAATGATCTTTCGCACGCAATCATGCTGCAGGTATTCCACTCCTTTAGCAAATCCCACTGAAATCCTTGGCGTTGCCAGCTCCCAATCAAGGCTCCTAGTCTGCTTGCTACCGAGCGCGCGGATGTCCATGCATGCAGCTAGCCAATCCCATACACTTCGATTTGCAATGTAGTACTCGTATATCAGCAGATTCAAACTAACCTCCTCCTTTGTTGCTGCAGGAACCCATCAACTTCACATGATGCCTCTTATCCTCTAGAGTATGTTTGGGAATATAATTGTTCTCATACTACTATTTACAAACAGTTCACTACTATTTTACTACTATTTATAAATTATTTCAATACTATTTACAGATGATCTCTTAGCATCCAAACATCTCTCTTGCGGAGCTTTTATTTAGTCAGTTGTGTATCATCATCGATCTTTCCGCAATCCGTACTTAATTGCCGTTGTATGTGATATCCTGTACAATAAGAGAGATAAGGTAGGTGGTATATGAGATCCCACGTTGCTTAAGAATAAGAAGTTATTGCTCTTTATAATGTTTTAATGAGGTTCCAATTATATCATTTACTAGTCCTTTTAAAGTATAGACTATGTAGTTTAAATTCTATTAGGGCGTTACACTGTATCTCCCGATGGCAATTCGGCTTTATAAATCTTACCAGCACCACCTGAGCCAAACATGAACTCTTCTCCCAGATAGTTTGTGGCTTCCATGATGTCTTTCCACTTGAATTCTCGCTTCGCAGCGCCATTTTGGAAGAGAAGTTGTCGTCGCTATTCGTGCTTGGGAAAAGCTCTATGAGTACGCACAAGCTTAACCCGAGACAAGTAGAAACTGTCTGATATGTAATGCTTAACCCTTCCCTTGCCCGGACAGAACTTTGTGTTAATTCTCCACACTGATAATCAAGTAGGATGGCAATCTCAAAGAAGGAAACGCTCCCTTCTACGCGTACGTAGTAGAATAATCCTCTTCGGGCCTTTTCTTTTTGGGCTAATCAACATGGCCTTAGGCTTGAAAAATCTATTGTTCTCTCTTGGGGGAAACCTGGACTAGCTAGGAAGCCATTATAGATAGACAAAATTAAACTGAATCAAAACTCCGATATTGATAAATTATTGTTTTGTCTTTTAGTGATCTTAAAAGAATAGGTGCAGTGATGATTATTCTAACATGAATCATAGACAATATTACATCATTGCATGCAATCTAGAAATCAGCACCACCAATCAGCAACGAAGTAGATCTTAGAATTTTCGCCTGAGATCTGGTATAAAAATACGTAAGGCTTGAACAAGAAGCTTGCAAACCTTGAACAAGAAGCTTGCATCCACTGGTTTCTTTTGATAATTTCATGATTTGGTGAGTGTGGTAATTGAACTGTACATCTTCAATATATATTCACCTGTAGTTGTGAATCCCCTTCTGCCCTTCTAACTTTTTCGAGGATTCAAGACTTTATTAGACTCACTCGGACTCTGTATGATGTCTAGCTGCATGGACCCATTCTCGAAGTGGGCTCTACTCTGTCCTCCGCCTGGGAGACTATGGGTTGCTGCCAAGGGCGCGCTCACTGTCATAAAGGTCAATTGAAGATTATCTCTCTCTCTCTCTCTCTCTGAGCACACATTTTCTACCATCACAGTCATCTCCACAAGACATGTTAAAGCAACCATCTTCCCATCACCTCAAAGGAATATTGTTAAAGCAGTTCACAATCCCTTGCTTTCCCCTTTTTACTTTTGATCTCTCTCTCTCTCTCTCTCTCTCTCTCTCATTTGAATGCTTATAACAAGCCCAACAAGGTATCAGTCTCAAATGATCTCTCCTAGCCATCTTGAGCTCTAAGGTTTCACACGACCAACCCTTGACTGAGTCCCAAGTACCTTGCTAGACGCTGATCACTTGAGACCTGTTGGATGATTTTATACAGATTTCATTTTGCATGCATGGCTGCCGATATTGCCTCTCCCTATCTTTCATCTTTGACCCTCTTCGTCATTCTGTTACTCATCTCTAATCCCACCATTGCTGACACAAAGCATAGCTTCCCACCTGTTACGTTCAGAGAAGGAGCCATGAAGAGAAACACCATGGAATTTACCTCAAGAAAACATGGCGTTGGAAAGTTGAAGACCGAATCATCAACTCACAAAAGTGTATCAGTAGCAACAAATGGTATCCATGTCCTTTCACCAGGTCGAATGAGGGGTAGGTTCCAGACTAGCAGATCATCTCCATTGTTGCCATGGCAAGAAAATATATTCGATGCCGCAGAACATGAAGTTCCAAGTGGTCCAAATCCCATTTCGAATAGGTAAGTGACGATCGAGCAAATTAAACGAAGTAAAAGATCAAGAAGAGAGATCAGAAATGGCCACTTCCTCCATCCATATATATAATATCTTTGATCTGTGGTTTGTGTTTCTGCATGATGCATGCCGTTTATATATATACAGTTAGGCTTACTGCAATAGTAAAATATCTCCACAGTTTATTCTTATTATTGTTTTTCCAAAACAGAACCTACCAACCAATCATTTAACAATGAGGATATGTACATAAGTATTGATCTTTGGTTTCTTCATTAATTGTGGAATTAATAGTCATCATTATTCCGCCCTCCTCCCTCCTTCGGCCATGATCATGTCTTTCCTTTTTCTTTTCTTTGTGAATGAATTAATGGATATTACTCATGTTTTTTTTTTAATTATATTATATGCACTCATAAATTAAAGATATTCTTGCTTTTTGGCACTGTTTGATTTTGTGTATTTTGATTAAGGAGATCATCGAATCACTTGTTTGACTAGTACTAGACGACTAGCTAGACATGAAGGGTCCCGTTTCCCACTACTATATATATATATATATTTATATATATATCTTTGTTTTAAACACTTCACCGAAAGAAGAAAAGACAATGTTCTTTAGTATAATGGGAAAAAGACAAGATTTTTTAAAAAAAAATTGAAACTATGTATCGATATTAGCGGCAGAACCCAAAAAGAGAGATTAAAATATCACTAAAGTACTCGGGAGTTATTGGACAAGACTCGGACTTTGAGACTAATCAATTTTTCTTCTTTTTTCCCCTGCAAAATATAACGTGCTAATTTACATCGATATGAGAAATAACAGCCAAAATTGCAACCAATTTTCCTAATTGTACGTCCAATTCAAGGATTTTTTTTTTTTTTAAATAATCATCCAAAACTGATCAAAGCAAAAGATTCTTCATGCGGGAACGAGATTTGGTAAACTCATGGAGGCAGTCATGAATTAAGCTGTGCACGTACGTGGGATATATGAATCGAGACAGAGTTGATCATCATATGCAAATGGTGGAGAAGATGAAGAGATCATCATGATGCAGTGGGCATGCAGATGGGTACGTACGTAAGAACCTCCGGCCTTAGCAGGTGGATACATATAATATGAAAAGAAAGATTCCGGTGAGGAAAGTTGAAGCAAAAAGCTGCTACTAGCCATGGAAAATAGCTCGAGAATATATCACTTGCAAATCTCGAGTCTATTAATTTTCTGATGAAAGATGGGTACTAAAGACGTACGTACTACTTGGTGAAAATAATAGGACTTGTTTCTTCTTTTATGAAAGTGGGAAAACGAAGAATCAATTTGATCAGAAAATTATAAAGTAATTAAAGAAAAACACATCAGGAGTATTAATCAATCAATTAAGGAGATCAACGCTAGCTAGTAGGGGAATCTGTTCTTGTATATCTCAAGTACTAGTACTGGTTGGTCATGTGTGTGTATATATATATATATATTTATATGATATGTGTGTGTGGATATATCAAAGTGAAGGACATAATGATTCGAGTAAATTTGTGGGTTTTAACCTTTTGTTTAGGACGAGACTGCATGCAATCATAAAAGAGGGATATCAAAGAAAGCAGAACCCCATAGTTTTGCGTGTAAAGTGATACGGACCGGGACCTGGCATCCAAAGCAGTGGAGGAGGAAGTGTCTCTTTCCTCTTGTCAATTTCCCAATATAGCCCTTACCATCTCATGTAAAGTGGAAGCCAAATTCTGTCTCTCTTCCCTTTTAAAAGCTGGCATTGGCACCAGCAGCCCATAGCAAAGGCTGTTGTCCGTCCTCATCTGCCTTCTCCATTTTTTTGTTTTTTCTTTTCTGTTTTTTTCTCTTCTTTTGGCATCTACCCTTCCTCCAAACAATCTACTTGGCACTTTGTAGCTTGTTTTTTAGCTTTCCCTTTAAAGCCATGAACTGTAAATTCATCTATGAAAGCCTTGACCAAATTTTCAAATGGAATATATACCTTTTAAAGATTTGGAATGTGATATATATATTTGCAGCTATATTTTCTTTTTCTTTTTCTTTTTAATAACTTTTTAAATATCTTTAAATATTTAAAAAAAAATCACTTCCTTAAGCATTAGAATTGGCTTCATTAAAGTTATCTTCAAAATTTAATAAAAAGTACATGTTTTCCATAAATTCAAAATCTCTCTAGCCATAACCCCACAGTAGATTAGTAAAAAATAATAATATAATATATTTTTTAATAATAATATTTTTAATTTTTTTTCATATTTTACAATTATACTAACTATATTTATATTAATAATAATAATAATATTTCCTTCACATATTTCAAAACTAAACCGAAAAATGAAAGTGAAAGGGCATTTGGAAGAAGTGAAAATCGTGAAAAATGAAAATTGAAAAGCAAAGCAGTTGAGATAATTTTTACAATAAAATTTTACTTTTAAAGATAAACAGTACATCTTCAAATTTAAAGATATACTTAAAATTACTGTAGCTCATAGTTCAAGGTTTTACTTTTTGAAGAAGCCAATGTAAATCATTTTATTTACATTTCTTCAAATTTTAAAGATGGATTAGCTTTTGAAGAAGCCAATACAAGTGCTCTTAACTATTAAAAATAACACTGCCTGTCACTTTGTAGGCACCATTCAGCTCGGCCCCCCCAAGCATTTTCTGGCCATATCAAAAAGTCATTGTAAAGATTTCAATAAATAAAACTTTAGCATTTTCGCCTTAGGTTTTCTATTTTGTTTTACATTTTATCTGTTACAAAAACATGAAATTAATTAACTCCTATGTGCCTTAAAAAATGAGAAAATATTTTTAAGATAAATTATTTGTACAGCATTAGAGTGTGCAAATTTCTCGTATTTTTTTTTTAAAAAATAGACAAATCTGAAAATCCAAAAAAATCTATATTTTAATAATGAGCCTTACATCTTTTTAAAAAATATATATAACATTACTCTATCCATAATAGAAAGCTAATAATATTATTCGATCCGTCATCCGCCTCTTCCATCTCATCACTAAAAGCTAGCTAGCGTTCCGGAAAGCATGCTTAAGTCAAGACAGAGACACGTAAAAACTTTGAAAGCATTTACCTTTTTTCATCTTTCTCTCGGTTCAAAATGTCCAGATAGAGGAGTTAAGCTGGTTTGCTTTTGGTAATCAAAGAATCATTCTGTCTTAGCTTTTAAATTTGAGCTAGTTCAAACTTTTCTACCTAGACTACTCTCAATAGGCTCTATGAATGTCGAGTGAGAAGTGCGTTACATTTATAAAGAAATATTATATAAATAAATTTACAAACTGACGTATATAATTTCATGTAATACATTAATAAATTTATTTTATAATAAAAATAATTTTATAAATCAATGTACCATATCAAGTTACATCAATTTATAAATTTATTTTTATAAAATTATAGATCATTACATGAGAATTAAGTAGTACTCTAATTAGATACAAAACAACATCCGTCAATCTAATCATCCGGAAAGGGAACGAAAGAACTGATTGTCGATGTAGCCATCTCGATAACAAGTGATTCAAAAGTGATGTGTATGCAAACCTTTTCTTTACCAAAAAGTGAACTCGTTATTAGTGATTGCCATCGCATTCTGCATGCGAGCGAGAAGTACAGTAGATGTGGACTGTACGTCTTTGCTTTGGGTCATATCAGGACACTGTATGAAACTTCACAACGATGTGTTAAAATGAAGATATTTTTTTAAAATAATGTTATTTTTATAAAAATATCCTTTATTTAAAATATAATTGTGTAATATATTATGAAAAATATTATGTGTAAATTATTTTCCATTTTGATAATGTGTTTTCGTTATTTATTATCTTCACACATTATTTATTTTATTTTATTTTTTAAAATTTATTGAATTCTTCTACTTATCACCTATATACCACACATTTGATAAGAAGAAAAAATAAAAATAAAATAAAATAAGTGGTGTGTGTAATGTGTAGAGATTAGGAATAAAATTTTTCTATAGTTAATTCTTCTCTTCTTTCTCACGTAAACATAATAAAAAAAAAATTCATATCATTAAAAAATATTTCTTTAATCACGAAGTAAAAGAAAAAAAAAATCTCAGCAAGAGCTCTCAGCTGGAAAATATTTTTTAATTATGTGAATTTTTTTGTTTTTCAAAATATTTAAGTGTTAAAAAAATCTATATAACAAAGAAAAAAAAATACATAAAATAGTTTAACGGTGGCTCTAGTGGCTCTAGTATTATCCGTACATATATATATATAGAAATATTACTTTGTCCTCCACATTTGCCCACTCCATTTGACCGCTTAGTCAAATTTTTTTTTTATTTTTTATTTAATGATTAAGAAAGTGATTTTAAATGTATTGATGTATTTTTTTTTATTTTTTAAATGTATTTAAATATGTAAAAAAATGTGAAATAAAATTTAAAAAAAAATTTTTGCACTAAGCAGTAAGCCTAGCGGTCAACTTAGGGCGGCAGACTAGCCGCACTCATATAAATATAAATATATATATATTTATATATCAAGGACAGATAGGGAGGTTAAGCCGAGCAAAATATGTCTTTTGTAGCTAGCTAGCGAGCTGCTACTGCAGAAACTTTGACGCTTATCTAATTTCTTTACTCAGATGGAGGGATATATGATATGAAGACCACCTAACCTCCATATCTGCAAGCTATCAGAATAATGCATGCCCAGCTACATTCCCAATCCTTTTCACGTCACGTCAACTACGTACTTGACAGCTGTAATGACGAAATTCTCAGGCCAACATGCATTCCTTCTGCTTTGGCCTACTTATAATTCTCCTTCAGCGTTTCCATCCAATTAGACAAGTTGGATTGTTATAAATCATTTGTTGCAATAAAACTTCGAATGATCACATTATAATAATATGCACCCCCTAATTCTCCTTTTGTTGGTTCCATGCATTGGCTATGAATAAGAACAATCCTTCAAACGGTTGACTGTCTAAGTACAAGGGTTTCAAGACTCCTCTTACGGTCCCGTTTGGATATAGAAATAGTTTCATCTCATCTCATCTCATCATTACAATTTTTTTAAATTCTCACATAAAATATAATAAATAATTTAATTTTTTTAAATTCTAAAACAATAATAATATTAAAAAATAATATTCTAACATTAATATTTTATTCAACTTTCGATTTTTATCTAAAAGACTAAAACCATTTCGTCTCATCTCATCTCACTATTCAATGGGGCCAAGTCTTGGTTTCGTATTGATAGTTGCAGCTTTTACAACACTCGTGAATTAAAGCAGTTGTTGAGCCAAACAATAAGAACCATTCAAAACCGCAAATGGGGGGGTCTTCATTACATAGGCAACGTAATCAACTAATTGAAGTGTGCTCGAGTTTGAAGAGAAGTATTGGGAAAAAGGTCACATGTTATTTAAATTCTCCGCTGATCCTCCGCCTAGTTTTGTAGTGATTGGACTCTTCACTACAAAGAGCCAACAGTCACGGATGGGCAGGTCTGCAAGTTCTAGGTCTGCTTTTCGGCGAGTGCTTGAAGAAGATCTAACTGTTTGGCAAAATGACGTTGTTCCATGCTCCAAACATAAATTATGCAGCCCTTACAAGAACAACTCAAGTTGAATTGGTCCAAGATCATTATTCTTTCAACTTGCCTACATCCATGGCATCTCCTAGTGATTCCACTCACAAAGGCCCTGCTTGCTGTTAGTATTGTCATTGCTCTCATCCATATCACAGGCAATGTAGTGCTTCGAATGCTTGAGGGGAACTGCTTTTCAGAACCAAAATCTCACCACCAATTAAAGACTTTAGCACTGATATTGATTCTTCACTACAAATTCATGACCAATCCATGTAAAACAGTCCTTCACGAGATCCAAGCCATGCCCCCAAACCATGGCCCTGCTGATATGGATACTCTCTATAGCCTTGCCTCTCGTCTTGAACTCCTACCAATCCTACACATGCAGGAATTCAATACAACTCTGTCAATAAATGGGAAAATTTATACATGTAAAAGAGCTTATAAGCATTAACTCCTGCAAAATCTCTATATCTGCTATAAAGTGAGAGAGAAAATTATAATATTAATCGAATGAGAAAGTAAGAAGAAATCCAAGTACTTTCAGCTCTACGCCAGCACGCAGTTGAAGGGACTGAATTGGAGAACTTATTCTCAAAGAGCAATTCACCAGACTTGATACTCCAGAGCCGTATATTGCAGTCCTCTCCACCTAAAATGAATATAAGGTCAGATATAAGCTCAAATTTCAGAAACACTGATCACTAGTTAAATAGCTTACACTGAAATACCTGACATAAAAAATTTCTCAGATGCATCGACTGAAAGCTGTATACGAGTATGGGAATTAACATGCCCTTCATAAGATTGCACAGCTCCTTTCCGGATTAGACGGTGATCATATAGTTTTACCTGGAAAAGAACAGAAGCTTAGGAAAGAAAACTCTATTTCTCCCTCCCTCTCTTTTCTGATGGGCCATAACAAATTTTGAAACCAAATGCAGAAATCAAGATACTGACTAAAAGATCAACATAATTTTAGCTTAGCTGGCAGTAATGGTACATCAGGAGGGATGAGAGAGGAATAATCCAAATTACTTCAAAAGCAAAAAAATTATTGCAATTAAGAAGATTATAATATATTGTTTAAAAGGCTGTTACAATTATGAAAAGATTTAGTTTAGACAACGGCATTGTCAATGTTGTGTATACATAAAAATCATTTCACAGAATAACCAATGTCAATGCTGCTGCATGAAACCATATAAGCAGTCACTGACAGAGGTGGGGCTAAGAAAACATCACTCCCCCCGTAGTCGCCTGTAAGAAAAGTTTCATAAGAATATCTTTCACTTCAATTGTAATTAGCCTTTATTTCTGGTATCTGTTCCACAATTCCAGTAGAGTAAGTTAGAGGAGAATGATGATAATAACCGGAAGAATGTTCTGGATATTTTCCATGATGAATGGAGACTGAATGCCGAAATTGGAGGTGCTGATTTCCTCGAAAAGTCAGGGATTCTTCTTACTTTCATTCCAACCTTTTTTCTTGATGTAATTGTTCACCAGAAACCATAATAAAGAGGTATCAGAGCAGTTGGTTTGGAGCTTCGTGTAGGTTGATGAGGAAAACAAAGGCAGAGGGTACAAGGACTTAGAGAAGTTAGTGCTGGGTTTGAAGCAACATCAAGACCAGCAAGAGAAGAGGGTGGAAGATCACTAGAAGTCCTTGGATGACTTATCAAAGAAAATGGACCTCGTGTTGGAGACCTTGAATGGGACATCTCCCTTCACAGAATTGCATCCCACCTGAAGTTCCTGAACTCTCTGCATGCATCATGTCCTCAGGTGTCCTAGCATGAACATTCCATGAAGGGACCATTCCAGGTCTCCAAAACGAGGTCCATCTTCTTGATAAGTCATCCAAGGACTTCTAGTGATCTTCCAACCTCTTCTCTTGTTGGTCTTGATGGATGCTTGAAGCCCAACACAAACTTCTCTAAGTCCTTGTACCTTGAACCCTCTGCCATTGACTGCTCTAATGCCCCTTTGTTATAGGTTAGGTTTGGGACCAAAGATAAAATACAAAATTCTCATCTCATCTCATCTCATCATTACAACTTTTTCAAATTTCCATATAAAATATAATAAACAATTCAACCTTTTCAAATCCTAAAATAACAATAATATTAAAAAATAATATTTTATTCAATTTTTAACTTTCATCTCAAACTAAAAATTCTTATCTCAACATCTAAACCTTATCATAGTCTTTGGTTAATAATTTTTTTTATTGGCACTAGGTCTCTGAGAATGGCGTCCCAATTAATCCAAGGGTTGCACAGGCCTCGGCAAGGAGCTTTCCGCAAGTGCACCTCGGGTAATTCAAGGGAAAATCCCCGTCTGATGGCCCCTAGAGATTGTTTGCACCTAAGAGGATTCTAACTTTAGACCTTGGAGGGAGCATACCACCAAAACCAAGGCCTTTACAACTTGAGCCAAACCCTAGGGGTTAGTCTTTGGTGAATAAAATACAACCCTTTCATCCTAAAAAATTTATAGTAACCCATGGCTTTCTTCCAAAGTCTAAAAATTACATGTATTCAAGGCAAATTTTAGCCTTATTCTTAATAGTTCTGAAATTTTTCTTTAAAGTTAAAAGTTTGACCCTACAAAGTTTTAAAAGCCATAAAACAATGTTTTCCAAAACTCAATGCTTTTCTCAATCCTTCATTGAGTCTATTCAATCTCCCTTTACTTTCATTTGCTATTTACCCTTACATTGTGCATATCTTGATAACCCTTTTCTTTTTATCTTAAATTACGTTTATATAACTTTTTTAATACTATATACATAGGAAAAATATATCATGCAAAAAAATTAACTATTTAGGCCAACATGCATATGTTTTTGGAAATTAGGGGATATGTTTTGAAAGGCATGACCTTTTGTCTTCTATTACCGGCGCTTCTCGCCGGGGATAATCCTTAATCTTTCTTTGTTTCTCTGTTTCGATTTCTTTTCTTTCTTTTGGTTATATATCTTTAGTTAGATGAAGATGGATCATAGCTTTTGGATAGAAGCTAAGAGGTTCATGTTTGGTAGGAAAGGTGGCAACTTTTTCTGTATTACTGAGAAGAGCAGGAAGTTGTCAATTTCCCTTTATCTCAGTGGAGGTATGGTTGTTTGGATGGCAAAGGTGGTGGAGGATTGTTTGAGGTCATAGGGTAAAATGGAATCTTATCAGACTAGAAGGGATGGAAATAGAGTTTTTTTAGTTCAAAGGTGTCAAAATGCGTATGGTAGGTTTGTGAAGTTGATTGAGTTTGGCAATGGTATGGGGAATGGTATCGTTGTGATTCCAAAAGGAAGGAAAGGGTGTGATTGCGCAGGTTTTGTGAGGATAATGAGAGAGATGGTTGATTCTAAGTTCTCTGTTTCTGTTGCTGAAAACAGAATTGCTCCTAACAGAGTTGATCCAAACAATGGTGGTGTTGTTCGGGATTCTAGAGTTAAGAAGGTGATTTCAGATATACATCATTCAAAGGAGATATCCCTCCTTGTGAAGCTTCTTACCTGTCAGCATTGATGAATCCAGCATATGAGGTTTTTAATTCTCACCAAGATATTGGAAATGGTAATATTAGGAAGGATGAGCCAGGGTTGATGTTAGTAAAAGAAAGGATGGTATGAATGCTGCTTCGCAGAGAAATCGGCTTGGTGGGTCGGATGGTTGGCCTTCCGTGGTGCTACAAAATTTTGGGGAAGTCGAAGGGTCTCTTTGGCACGTATGGGTAGAGTTGTTTGGATGGAAGGAGAGGTTGGCTCCATTGTTGAAGAAAGTTGGTGTCTCTGTGTGTGTGTGTGTGTGTGGGTTGGGGGGGGGGGGGTGGGGGGGGTTTTGGNATTAGCTGGCTAGAGGCCCAATAAAAAAAGCCTGTTCAATGGAGGACTAAGCCATTTCCTGGGAAGCAGGGTCCCAAAAGCTCGATAGGAGTTGAGGCTCAGCCCAAGGGTTCGGTGGCTCCAACGGGTTCTTTGACGTCACAGACAGGGTCGATAGCGGCAAGCTAACCTTCGAGAGGTCTTCCAACGACAAGTTCTCCATTTACATAGATCTAAAAATCTAACTAGTGTGGAGACTCATATCAGATCTTCGACAGCTTAGATGGATGCATCTTCATCACAGAAGGGGTCGACGGTGGTTGACGACTCTTCTGGGGGTACTCAAGTGGTGAGTCTCACTCCGGTGAAGGGGAGGCAGTTGTCTTCCTCTAATCCCGAGGTTTTTAAGGGAGTTTCACATCACGAGAAGGGTAGAGAAGGCTTGGTGCAGTTACTTTCTTCTTCACTGTTATGCTGTGGGGTACTGAGCAGGTGCAAAGGGAATGGATGTGGAGGATGTAGTTGGTGAAGTGGAGATGAGAGTTAACGATTCTGGGCCGTCGAGGAGTATGATTCTAGGGTCCCTTGTACCCAGTTCAATAACTTAGATTTGCAGATGGTTCATGCTGGTGGGGAAGATTCTAAGGCAAGTGAGTCAGGGGAGTTGATGGATTCAGACGATGAAATGGATCCTGATCCATTGTGTTCTATCCCTCCTGAAATTGAATGGCCTAATAAATCTGATTGGGTGTTGCGGAAAGTGGATGAAATCACGGACTACGTGGGAATTTCTTGCGATGATTTGGAGGAAAAATTTAGAGCACTTCTTATATCAATTGAGGTTGGTCAGCCATCTTTGGCTAGATCCGCTTCAAATAAGGCAAGCAAATTGAAAAGATTGTCGTGCTCCATTAATTATAATGTGAAGGGAGGGTGTGCCTTTAGAGATAAAGGCAAGGAGAGGGTTGCCAATAATTATCAATGAAACCAAAGATTATTTCATGGAATGTTCGGGGGCTTAACGACTATAGAAAACAACTCCGGGTGAAGAATTTGATAAGTAACTGGAGGGCTGATGTTATATGTTTCCAAGAAACAAGCTGAAATTTGTTAATCAAACAATTGTCAACAGCTTGTGGAGTTGTCATTGTATGGGGTGGTTTGAATTAGTTTCGAATGGGGCTTCGGGTGGCATTATTGTTATGTGGGATAGGAGGGTAGTGGAGCTGATAGATCAATATGTGGGAGAATTTTTGGTCGCTTGTTGTTTTAAGTGTAGATGATGAATTCGAATGGGCGTTTGCCGGGTTTTATGGCCCTAATGTGGATAATAGTAGGAGAATTTTATGGGATGAAATGGCGGGTGTTAGCTGCTGTTGGGATGTTCCTGGGTGTTTTGGAGGGATTTCAACATTGCACAGTTTCCTAGCGAGCGTGGGGATACTCATTTCTCTCATGCTATGACTGCTTTTTTAGATCTGATTTTTGAGCTAGATTTGATTGATTTACAGATGGCAGGTGGGGATTTTACGTGGTCCAATAGAAGGGCATGGTCAAGGCTGAACATATTTCTGGTTTCGGCTTCTTGGGAAGCTTGATTCCTGATTTGAGCCAGAAGAGGTTACCGAGAATGTGCTCTGACCATTATCCCATTATGTTGATTGTGGGGGCATAATTAGAGGTCATAGGTATTTTAAATTTGAAAATATGTGGTTGGAGGAAGAGGGTTTTGTGGATAGGGAGAGGTCGTGGTGGTCATCATACTCTTTTTTAGGTACTCCGAGCTTTGTTTTGGCTGGTAAACTCAAAGCATTAAAACAAGATTTGAAGAAAATGGAATGTGGAGGAGTTTGGGATCACGGAAAATAAGAGGAAGCTTTTGCTGCAACAGTTGAAGAGTTTGGAGTATAGGGAGCTGTTGGGGGACATATCTGATAAGGAATTGGAGAGAAAAAAAGAGAGGTGGTGGCTGAATTAGAGAGGATCACTTTACTTGAGGAAATTTCTTGGAGGCAGAAATCTCAGGTCCTTTGGTTGAAGGGAGGTGACAAGGGTACAAAATTTTTTCACCTAATGGAGAACTCTCATTGAAGAAATAATGTTGTTGAGGTACTTCATGACGGTGATAATATCCAATCAGATCAAGAGGCCATCAAGGAACATATTGTCAATTTCAATGAGAAGCTGTTCAGGGAAGAATTTTTGTGGAGACCCAAGCTTGATGGACTGTTTTTTTATTCCATTGACCAGGTAAGTGCAGAATGGTTAGAGAGAGCTTTTGAAGATGATGAAGTTCTTGATGTGATTAGAGGAATGGCAAGGGATAAGGTTTCAGGCCCGGATGGTTTTTCAATGGCTTTCTTCCAAGCTTGTTGAGACATAGTGAGGGAAGATATTATGAAGGTTTTTCTTGAATTTTATTCATTTATGAAATTCGAGAAAAGTTTCAATGCTACTTTTATTGCACTAATTCCTAAAAAGGTGGAGCCTGCGGAAATGCAGGATTTTCGGCCTATTAGTTTGGTAAATGGGGTGTACAAGATTATTTCTAAGGTGCTAGGTCATTACATGAGTGTGGTGTTGGGTAAAATTATCTCAAAATCTCAAAATGCCTTTGTGAGGGGGATACAAATTCTTGACTCAGTCTTAATTGCTAATGAATGTTTGGATCGCAAAATTAGATTAGATGAATCTGGAATATTGATCAAATTGGAGATGGAAAATGCATATGACCATGTTAGTTGGGACTTCCTCTTGTACTTACTTGAGAGATATGGTTTTGGAGAGAAGCGGTGTATGTGGATCAAGCATTACATTTCGACGCCGAGATTCTCCACTTTGGTGAATGGCACCCGGTTAGGTTTTTTAATAGTTCACGTGACTTGAGACAAGGAGATCTGTTATCTCCTTTACTTTTTGTTCTAGTCATGGATGCTTTGAGTAGAATGATTGAAGCTGCAGTAGAAGGAAGTTTCTATCGGGTTTTGTGGTGGGAGATGAGTCACGGAATAGCTTAAAAGTATCACATCTTTTTGCTGATGATACTTTAATTTTTAGTGAGACTAATCAAGAACATCTTCGCTCTTTGAGAGCCTTGTTCTTATGTATTGAAGCAGTTTCGGGTCTCAGAATTAACTTAAACAAGTCTGAAATTGTTCCAGTGGGCTCCGTATCCAATATTTCAGATTTGGCTAATATTTTGGAGTGTAAGATCTCTATGCTGCCTTTGAATTATCTTGGTCTTCCCTTGGGTGCTCCTCATAAATCTATTTTGATATGGGATAGGGTGATCGAGAAGATCGAGAGAAGGTTCGCTGGTTAAAGGCCCAAGTGGTGAAGGCCTTGGTCTTGGGGTATCATTCCCTTCAAGGTCTAAGGTTTTAACACCTCATGGGTGCAAACAATCCTTTAGGGCCACACCCCCTGGTGAAAAACAAGCGATTTAACTAGTTCCGTGTATGAAAACTTCTGAGGGTGCAGTGCACGGGACCGAGGTTTACTTTACAGGGGTGGGTCCGAAGAGCCCTGCCTTGGAGAGGTTACCCGACATAATAATAATAAAATAAAATAAAAAGAAAAGAAGGAGAAGGGGGGGGGACGAATTACTTTGATAAAGAGTACACTGTCTAATTTTTCCACTTGCTTTCACTTTTTTCTCTCCATACACATGAATATTTTCTTGCTTCTTCTCGTTGCACCCTGTAATGATTTTCCTCTTTAATGTTTTGATACGTTAACTGGTTAAGCTTGTGCGGTCATTGTAAGATGGTTCGTACTATAGAAGTTGTGATTGAATCCAAATGTTTTATTCTGTCAAAAAGTGGTGGGGGATTAAGAGTTATCGAGAGGAACTGGAAGACAGAACATGCGGTGATGTTGGGTCCATCTTCAACGCAGTGGCTTGGGAAGGTATTAGAGGAGAGTCTAAGAGGGGGGAAGAAGGAAGTGTATTCGGCAACTAGAAAAGGATATTGTAGTATTATAGCTCAACGTTGCTCAAATCGTAGAGGAAGATATATTGAAGTGTCTGAGTATAATCAAGGAGGGAGGAGGAATGTTATTTGTATCCCAGAAGGTGAAAATGGTTGGGGTTGGAGGAAGATGAGGGAGATGCTGTTAGAAACAGAGAAGGAGGTTACGAGAGTGAGTGTTATGCCTGGTGGAGGTCAACCGAGTGTCGGCAAAGGGGCGCTGAGGCACCATTCTTGGTTGTATAAGGAGGCTCTGTCTCAGACGAAGCCGAAAGGTGCAAGGCATTGTGATGGCGGTGCTAAATTTGGAAGGCAGAGTGATGGACGTGCAAGAGTCTTGCACAGGGGGTAGGTGCCGTTGAACCCAGAAGTCGCGTCGAGCCATCCCCATGGCAGGAACCCTATGGTGTGTCAGGAGACGTGGGAAATCCGAAGGACGTTACAGGAGATGCAGGGGCAGTTGCGTAGGATGCTGCACAAGAAGAAGATGCGGGGTTTGTCGGTTCACTTAAGGAAAGAGATGTTACGGGTGAATTAAAAGGCAAGAAGAAGATGTTTGATGATGGGCCGAGTAAAACAAGGGCCTAGAAGAAGGATAATTACAGAAAAAGGGGGACTGGCTGGAGAAAGGCTACGCGGCCCACAACTCAATTGTTTTCAGACGGGGCTGGGCCGTCTCAGCCCAGGGCCCAATCTCATGGGCAAGGATCCGGAGAGCTGAAGTCTGAAAAGCCTGTCGAGATCCCTAGCCAAACCTTCCCAGCGGAGCTGCACAGCATCGACTTCGTGCCGGATAGCTTGACGACGGCGAAGAATCGGGTGGAGGTTGCACAGACATTGCCAGCGGAGGTAGAGGATGCCGTCGATGAGGTATCGCCGGTGTTTTGTGGGCAACAGGCACTGGTGGAGTTTGGAGATCGTATTTCGCCGTTGAAGGAGGCACAGAAATCGCCGAAAAATGGAGGTGGAGTGGGTTTGGCTCCGACGAATCAGTTTGTAAAACCCCTTGAGGAGTTTGAGATGGCTAAGAATGAAGAGGATTCGGATGACTTTATGCATTCGGTGGAGGATGAATTATTCATCCCAGAGGCTTGTGGTTTGGAGGAGATCTCGGTGGGTAATGTGGCGCCCCCAACTTCCATGTACGGACACACACGGAAATCGAGACACCCGGGATGATAACAACATGGTCACGCACCCCAACGACACGTACCGAGTGTGTGAAATGCAACACGTGTACAAAATAAAATGCAGCGGAAAGATTAGGTCAGATAACTAAGTACCAGAATTTAATACAATACAAAAATAATACAGAAATCCACAAGTCAACATAATACAATTTTCTTGTTCATAAAACAACCTCAAATAAAAATACAAATACAACATAGAATATAGCCAAATGTCCCTACTCCTCAGGTGGAGCCGCATCTTCGGGCTCAACCTCTTCAAAACCTGCGTCAAAATCTGCAGTACCAATAAATGGTACCACAGGTAAGTAAAACCCAAAAATACTCCAAGATAACAAATATAAGAATACAACAACCATTATGCATGCACATGATGACCCAAGTGCAAAACCCGAGAAAAACACCATTTCTCGAAAATCACAAGTTTCTTTTCCCACACACGCCAAAAATCACCATTTGGCACAATTAATAACCAGGAATAGTTACTTTAATTCCAATTTTATCCCGTATGCACCATGGCCTCCCCTAGGGACCATCCACATACCCTGGCTCCCTTCGTCACCCCACAGGTAGCGACCATGCGAGTGATACAATACGAGTGATGCCCAGTTCCGCGCCCACCGCGTACATAGCCAAGCATCCTCTGATCTCCGCCAGCACGAGAGATCACGGAGTCGGATCGAGAGCGCTACCATCTCGTCCAAGTCCCGAGCAACAGCTCCAGGGGACGACACTCAGTACATTCCGCTCCCGAGTGCCCAGAGGAGCTCCACCGAGATAATAACCCATCTCGGCTTGGGGGTGATACACACACACCCGAAAAGCCTTTTTTACAAAACACAGTTTCCACAATTGTACACACCCACGCATGCGTGCACTATGCCATGAAAATGACCAGTTACCAATAACCAACAGTTACCAACAATTTTTCAATAACCAACACAGTCTATCAGATAACCAATTCACAATTTATAAAACAGGTCATTGCAAAAATATATTTAAATCTTAAAAGTCTTTTGGAGAAATACTTACAGTGCTTTAAAATAATTTATGGAGGATCACGGAGGAACTGGAAGCACCAAAACAGCAACTGTCACAGTGCAAAAACACTGTGACCGAAATTCACAGTGAAATTCAAATTCTCACACGGGTTCAAACGAAAACTTGGAATTGATAGGGTAGGGCCTAAGGAAGGTGGGGAATCTAATGGTGGTGGTGGTTGGCCGTGAATGGCGGCGGAAATGGGTGGTTTACGGCCGAGAATTGCAAATCGGAAGTGGAGCTCGCACGGGCGGCTCCGGCGACGGATCGGGGCCGGGTTTGGGTGGAAAAGCTTGGTATTGGGCCGGTGAAGAAGTGGTGAAGAAATGGTGGCCAATGGTGGCCGGACGGCGGCGGAACGGCGAGGAGAAGCCGTAGGCTTCGCACGGCTCACGGCGGCTAACGGCAGCGTTAGGCGGCCTGAAAATTTATGGGTGAACTCGCCGGCAGCTGGGGAAGCCGGTGGTGCCGGCGGTGAGGGCCACGGCCGGCCGGAGGCGGCGCTGGTGGCTTAAGCTCGATCGGACGTGAGAGAGAGGAGAGAGAGAGAGGGGTCGGGCGCGCGGGGGGAAAACGCAGGAGGAAAAGAAAAAAAGAAAGAAGAAAAAAAGAAAGAAAAGAAAAAGAAGAGGGAAAAAGGGAAGATCCAGTCTTCCAATCTGGGTCCCGAAAAAAAAAAAAAACCAACGAAGATGAATTTAAAACCGAAAGCTAATTAAAATAATCCAAACGCAGTGAAATAATTTAAATGCAACAATAAAAATTTAAAACTCAAAAATAAATCAATTTAAATTAAAGATCATTTTAAAAGCCAAAACAATAAAAAAAATCTAGAAAGCACATAAAATAATTTTCACATCATAAAATATTATGAAACAATATTTAAAACTCCCAAAATTTAAAAACAAAAAAAAAATAAATAATCACAAAATAAATTAAATAAATCCTCCATTAAAATACACTAAAATCTGGGATGTTACAGGTAAAGAGTTTCAAAATTGTCAGAGTAATTGGTTGGGGAATCCTATACCTTTGAACTACTGTTTTCCAAACCAAGCTTCCGATTGGGTCATTGATAAAGTGAAAGCTGGACATCGACAACAAAAAAAGAAGGGGTATTTGAAGATAAGTAGGGAACTCAATAGGCTAAGGTGGTCGATGAAATCAGTGGGTAGCTCCAGCAGGAATAAGGTGAAAGGAAAGGGGCTGATTGTTCCCCAATGAAACCAAAGATTGTATCTTGGAATGTCCGGGGTTTAAACGAGGCAGAGAAGCGACTTCGGATTAGACATTTGCTTCGGGAGTGGAAAGCGGACATTGTATGCTTACAAGAGACAAAGCTGGAGATGATTAATAGGAAAACTGTGCAGAGTTTATGGAGCTGTAATTATGTAGATTGGGTTTATATGGCCTCTTCGGGGGCATCGGGAGGAATTGTAGTTATGTGGGGTAGGCGGCTGGTGGAGATAGTAGAGGAATATATAGGGAGATATATGGTAGCTTGTTCCTTTCAAGGAGTGTCCGATGGTTTCTTGTGGGCTTTTGCAGGAGTGTATGGGCCTAATTTAGACATTGACAGAAGATTATTGTGGGATGAGCTTGTAGGGGTTCATAGTTGGTAGGAGCGTCCTTGGTGTATTGTGGGTGATTTTAATGTGGTTAGATGCCAGAGTGAAAGTTTTGGAAGTAGACGATTGAGGCCAGCAAGTTTGGAGTTCTCAGAGTGTATCTTTGACTTGAACTTGATAGACCTTCCACTCGCAGGGGGTCCAGCCACGTGGTCGAATAATCAGACATGGTCTCGCTTGGACCGTTTCTTAATCTCACCTGAGTGGGAAAGCCATTTTCCGGATGTGTGGCAAAAGCGTTTGGTACGCTTAAATTCGGATCATTGGCTTATTTTGCTTGATTGTGGAAGCATTCATAGTGGCAAACGGTACTTTAAGTTCGAGAAGATGTGGTTGAAAGCAGAAGGTTTTGTGGAGAGGGTCAAGCAATGGTGGATTTCGTATCATTTCAAGGGTACATCCAGCTTCATTTTTGCGAACAAACTGAAAGCCTTAAAAAGAGATTTAAAGGAGTGGAATAAACAATCTGGATGGAAATACAGGATTTAGAAAGGTTGCAAGAAGGGATGCCAGTTACTGAGGAGGAGTAAGCACAAAAAATTATGCTAGTGGCAGAGCTTGAAAGGATAATCTCACAGGAAGAAATATCTTGGTGCCAGAAGTCTAGAGCACTTTGGTTAAAGGAAGGGGACCGGAGTACAAAGTTCTTCCATAGAATGTCAAATTCTCATAGAAGAAATAATAACATTGAGGTGCTGAAAATTGAGGGAGTAGAGTGCAGAGAAGAAGAGGTAATTCAAGATTATGTGGTTAATTTCTTTGAAAAGCTTCTTACTGAACAGTTGGGGTGGAGGCCTACCCTCGATGGTTTGAATTTTGACACTATTGAACCGGAGGATGTAGCTAGAATGGAGAGGGCTTTCGAGGAGGAAGAGGTGTATGATGTAGTAAGAAAAATGGTAAAAGACAAGGCACCCGGCCTTGATGGTTTCTCTATGGGCTTTTTCCAAAAATGCTGGGAGGTGATTAAAGAAGATCTTATGAAGGTGTTTCAGGAGTTATTCTCAGTTGGAAAATTTGAGAAAAGTCTAAACACCACTTTCCTCGCATTAATCCCTAAAAAAGTGGGGGACTAGTGAAATTTCAGATTTTAGGCCTATTAGCCTAGTGAATGCAGTATACAAGATTATTTCAAAAGTGCTTGCTAATCGACTAAGTCAGGTTTTGGGTAAGATTGTTACTAAGCCTCAAAATGCTTTTGTTAAGGGTAGACAGATCCTTGATGCGGTTCTAATCGCCAATGAATGTTTGGACAGTAGACTGAAGGCTGGTAGCTCTGTAATTTTGTGTAAGCTGGATATGGAAAAGGCATATGACCATGTTAATTGGGATTTCCTTCTATATCTACTGGGTAGGTGTGGTTTTGGAGAAAGGTGGAAGTTGTGGATTAGCTGGTGTATATCCACGGTAAGGTTCTCTGCGTTGATCAATGGAAGCCCAGAGAGTTTCTTCTCGAGTTCTCGTGGTTTGAGGCAAGGGGATCCGTTATCTCCTTTACTTTTTGTTATTGTAATGGAGGCGCTAAGCAGGATGATATCGGCTTTGGTGGATAATGGTTTTGTTAGAGGTTTTTAGATTGGATCGCCGAGTAGGGGCATTACCACGATCTCTCATTTGTTGTTTGCAGATGATACACTGATTATGTGTGAGGCAGATCAAGACCAATTACGGGCTGTGAAGGCATTGCTACTTTGTTTTGAAGTGGTATTGGGCCTAAAAGTGAATTATGATAAATCCGAGTTGGTGTCGATTGGAGACGTTCAGAATACACGGGAGTTGGCTGGTATTTTGGGTTGCAAGATAGCGTCTTTTCCTATGACATACCTGGGACTACCTTTAGGTAAAGCTATAAGGGCGCGCTCAATTTGGGATACAGTGATTGAAAGAATAGAGAGGAGACTGGCAGGGTGGAAAAGAATGTACTTATCGAAAGGGGGCCGGGTTACGTTAATCAAAAGTACACTTTCTAACCTACCCACCTATTTCTTATCCTTATTCCCTATACCGGCAAGTGTGGCGGGTCGACTTGAGAAGATACAGAGAGATTTCTTGTGGGGAGGATTGAGAGAAGAGTTCAAATTTCATCTAGTCAAGTGGGAGATGGTATGCCGCCCTATCTCTAGTGGCGGTCTGGGTATTAGAAATTTGAGGTTGTTTAATCGGGCGCTATTAGGCAAATGGTTGTGGCGATATATCAAGGAATCAGAAGCCTTATGGAAAAATGTGATTCAGAAGAAATATGGTGATTTAGGGGAGGGATGGTGTACTAGAGAAGTTAGAGGGGCCTATGGAACGGGGTTATGGAAACATATCAGAAGAGGGTGGGAGGTCTTTCAGTATCACACTAGGTTTCAGTTGGGTACGGGCTCCAAGATCAGATTTTGAAAGGATGCTTGGTGTGCCAATAGTGCTCTACAAGATCTATTTCCTATACTTTTTATGATCGCAAGTGCACAAGATGCCACAGTGGCGGAGGTTATGGGAATATCAGGAAGGAATATTCACTGGAACATCAATTTCAACCGGGCGGCACAGGATTGGGAGATGGAGAGTTTTGCAGATTTTTTTAGTCTCTTGTATTCTTGTCACCCAAATAGCCAGCATGAAGATGATTTGTGGTGGAAACCTACAAAGAAAGGAGTTTTCTCTGTTCGTTCCTTTTATAAAGTCCTCACACATGGGCCTGAGATACAGTTTCCCTTGAGAAGACTTTGGCGACATAAGACTCCTCCCAAAGCTTCTTTCTTTGTGTGGACAGCTTCATTAGGCAAGATTCTCACTACGGATAATTTGAGAAAGAGGAAGATAATTATTGCAGATTGGTGTTGTATGTGTAAAAGAGGGGGTGAGTCGGTGAATCATTTACTTTTACATTGTGAGGCAGCCAGGACTCTTTGGGACGAGGTGTTTAAAAGAATAGACCTAGCATGGGTTATGCCAGAAACCGTGTTGGATATACTGGCTGGCTGGACATCTATTCGAGGTGTGCGTCAGATCAAAGCGGTTTGGAAGATGATTCCTATCTGCATTATATGGTGCTTGTGACAGGAGCGCAATGAGAGGACGTTTGAAGACAAAGAGAGATCTAGGGAGGAGCTAAAAGTTTTATTTTTTAGGACTCTTTGTAATTGGGCCATTGCCGTGGACTTTAATGGCATGGACTTACATGATTTCTTAGTTTCTAATGCGCCTATGTAGATAGGGCATTCTTAGTTTGTAATTAACAGTTGTTGGATTAATAAATTTGTTTACTTATCAAAAAAAAAAAATTCCACTTATTTCCTTTCTCTTTTCCCTATGCCGGTAGTGGTGGTAAATAGCATTGAGAGGATCTACAGAAATTTCTTGTGGGGAGGTAAAGGGCAGGGAAAAAAATTTCACTTGGTAAGTTGGAATAAGGTGTGTCCCAATTTCATGTGGAGGTTTAGGGTGCAGACTTTGAGGCTCTTTAATAAAGCCCTTCTTGGGAAATGATTATGGAGATATCATGGTGAGAGGGATGCATTATGGAAGAATGTTGTTGATGTTAAATATGGGAGATTGTGGGGAAATTGGTGCTCTAATGAAGTTAAGAGGAGCGTATGAGGTGGGTTTGTGGAAGTCCATTAGGATTGGTTGGGGGGAGTTTGTCAAGCATATTAAATTTAAGGTGGGGGATGGGACAAGGATAAATTTTTGGCATGAAATATGGTGTGGGGATTCAGCCCTCAAGAGTGTTTTTCCTTCCCTTTTTAGGATTGCTAGGGACCAAGATGTTGTAGTGGCTGATTCTCTTTCTTGAATAAAATCCTCAATGGAATGTTGAATTTGTGAGAGATGTGCATGATTGGGAAGTGAATGTAGTCTAGGATTTTTTTGGAAGATTATATGATTTAAAGATTGTTCAAGGAAGGGAGGACAGCTTGCTGTGGGTTCATGAAGGACGTTCCAGATTTTCGCTTAGTTCCTATTAAAAGGTACTAACCTGCAATGGTGTGAGTGATTACCCCTGGAAATGCATTTGGAAAGTTAAGGTGCCTAGTAAGGTGGCATTTTTCTGTTGGTTGGTATCTCTTGGAAAAATTGACCACGGATAACTTAAGAAAGCGTGGACTTTGTGTAGTAGATTGGTGCTTTATGTGTAGAAAAGATGGTACATCTTTTAACCATCTTTTTCTTCATTGTGAGGTGGCCAAGATTTGTGGAGTGAGATTTTTGGTAGGACAGGAATTGCTTGGGTGATGCCTAAGCAAGTGGTGGACTTTTTTGCTTGTTGGAAAGGCTTTGAGGGAAGACATCGTGTTGCTGACACTTGGAAGATGATCCCCTTGTGTTTGATGTGATGTTTATGGTTAGAGAGGAATGGGAGATGTTTTGAAGACAGAGAACGTTCGATGGGAGAACTTAGGGAGTTTTTCTTTAATACTTTTAAGTTTGTGGGCTACGGCTCTTGTATTGAATGGAGATGATTTTCTTGATCTGTTTGTCTTTTTTCAATTTCTTGAGTGTATATAGGTATTTCCCCTTGTATACTTCCTGTGTACTTGGGTTATGCCTATTCTTGGTAATTAAATTTCTTATTAATTATAAATAAAAAATAAAAAAATAGGCCCACCCCCTTAAAGATGGATTCCTAGCTCAACCCTTGCGGAGGAGCACATACAAATGCAGCTTGAAAGTCAGAGTAGGCAAAATAGAGAACAAGAAAGTATATTCATTCTTTCATTATTGAATGGGAGTCAAAAGTTATAGCGTTGATAAAATCTGCTGGGAGGAGAGTTGTGAAGGAAAGGGTTTATTGAACTGATCAACAACATTTCAACCATCGATCACCCCTCTTCCTCTCTCCATATTTTAATTTTTTTCCTCAAACCTAGTTGGGCTATTATTTATTTAGTTATTTAAACTGGGGACAAGTACTTCTAACATTACATCACATGGAATGGAGAAAAGGGTACGTGAGGCTGAACCAATTGGCTGAGAAGGATTCATACTGCTGATCAAAACAAATTTAGTTAAGGCTTAATTCAGTTCAGTGCTGCTGATCACAATGAATTCAGTGCATCAAATTCCTGAATGCTAGTATTCTGGTTTTTTTTTTTTTATAGGTTATAAAAAGATTATCATAATGTCTCTTCTCTGTTTCTAAATCTGTTTTCGAATCTTGATTCTTGACATACACTCATCACAAGAACAATTCAATATTTATTGCCATGCTCAATGGCTCATGCAAGAACATTTTAAGTGG
>QEOT01003662.1:219433-269058 GCA_003123785.1 Pterocarya stenoptera | reverse complement strand
AAGGCATACCCGTGGGGACTTTTGGGCTAATTCTTGAGCAGTAGTCGAAGAAGAAGCACGAGAAGATCCGGGTATTGGACCTTTAATAGGGAAGTAGCGGTTCTTTTGTGCATCGTAATAAAACCCAGGAAGATCTGCCATATGTATATATATTACATCATTATCACCATTAATCAAAACAAAACCTGAACTTCAAGCAACCCAGAAAAAACAAAAGAACAATTCAAAAAAAAAAAATTTTGTATGATAACATTGATAAGATAAAAGGTATTCAGGGAAGAAGGAGTACGCTGTGGCATAGCTTCGGCCTGGTAATCTAGAGCTAGACAGGAAGAGAGAAAATTGTTGTAGGAGGTCGCGGAGGCGTCAAACGAGAGGAAAAGGTCAAAATCAAAGCATGCCTGTGTTGAGTGCCGAGTCGGTGGAGTGAAACAAAACAAATCAAAACCGTCTTCCCCCAAGTGCTGGTGTAAAAATAGATATCTCGAATTTTCATCTTCTTTTATTTTTCTCGGTCTCCTTTTAAATATAATTTAAATACAAAAATTTTAAATTAATCATTATAATTTTTTTAAAATTTTAAAAAAAATTAATCTTTTCAAATCCTCAAATAAAAATAATATTATAAAATAATATTTTAATAATATTTTAATTTTATAATATTTTTTATTCAATTTTTTCTCTCATTTTCAAAATCTAAAAAATATTCAACTCAAATTATTTCACTATTATTTATAAACTATCTTACTATTATTCACAAAATCCTCATCTCATCTCACTCTCTAAACTAAAGTCACTCTTTTCGTACAATCCTCATTTGCTTTAATAGGTCTCATTTGGACATTAAATAATTGATTAATAGTAATGAGATAATTTAAGTTAAGATATTTTATTAGATTTCGAAAAAGAAAAAAAAAAGTTTACTAAAAATATTATAAAGTTAAAAAATTATTTGAATATGATTTTTTAATATTATTTTTATTTAAGAATTTGAAATTTTTTTTATTATTTTTTGTATTTTATTTGGAAGTTTAAGAAAATTTTATTGGATTTTGTATTTAAATAATGATTAGGTAATGATTAAATAAAAATGTCGAAAATTCAGAATTGAAAAATATTTTATATTTTAGTAATGTTTAGGAAGAAAATATCTAATAATACCTAACAATATCTTGTTACACAAACAAGACCTAATTTTGCATTGAGATAATTAAATATTAATGAAGATGAAAAAACCAGGAAAAAATACACATAAATTGAGTGTAATAAAAAACTAAAAAAAAAAAGTAATAAAATATGAAGAAAAATCAGATTAAATTTAGAAAAATATCAATTTTTATTTTATAAAAAAAATCAATATATTCTTAGAAGTTAATTATTATATATAAAGTGGCTTGTAGATGAGGGATGTTATTAGGATATTCAATAAGAAATTGAATTTAAGACTTCCAAAGAATTTTCTTTAACAAGAGTAGAGATTGTACATAAAATGACACCCCTAAATACATAAAAAATTTCTTGTATCATATCAAGGCCTCATTTGGATTTTGAGATTGTCTCGTCTCATCCTATCTCATCTCAACATTCAAATATCACTCAAATACAATCACAAATGTTAAATTTTCAAAAGTTTCATCTATCATCATTTAATCATTACAATTTTTCCAAACTTCAAAATAAAATACCAAAACAATTTAATTTTTTCAAATCTCAAAATAAAAATTACATTAAAAAATTATATTCTAATAATATTTTAACTTTATAATATTTTTATTTACATTTTTCTCTCTCGTTTTCCAAAATCTCATAAAATATCATAATTCAAATCATTTCACTAGGACTTGTTTTGGGAGTGAGATGAGATAAAAATTTTGTAAATAGTAGTGAGATGGTTTAAATTGAATATTTTTTAGATTCTAGAAAAGGAGAGAAAAAATTAAATAAAAAATATTATAAAGTTAAAATATTGTAATAATATAGTTTTATAATATTATTTTTATTTAGAGATTTGAAAAAATTAGAATTATTTTTTATTTTTTATTTAAAAGTTTGAAAAAATTGTAATTATTAGTTTAAAAATTTTCTATTTGAATTATATTTAAATATAAGATTAGATAAAATAAAATGAGATCAAATAAAAATTTTATATCACATCTAAGACCCAAACCTCCGTTGAATAAAAGATTTTTCTTTGATTCTTGGAAAGGAGAAGTTAGAGTGAGATCGGAAGAGTAGTTCCCTTCAATCTTTGAAAATTTACAACTGCAATTGCAAGCAACACTACCACACCATTGGACTCTCAAGCAACACTACAACTGCACTTGGCGCGTGGGTTTTATACGTTGCCCATTCACTAAGACTAATGTTATATATAATTGTAAAATATGTAAATATTATATAATTATTTTTTAAAAAAATGAGATTTATTATTAAATAATTAATTTTTTTTCACCTAAATTCTGTATTTATTCAAAAATTTTAACGCAATTGCGCAACCTTTAAACATACGTCACCACAACTATCATTTCTTTTTAAGAAGTATCATATGATATACGCGCACAATTCCCCGGCCTCAAGACCTCCGGAGTCTGGATCCTCCACCTACTCTACCTTTGTCAGCGCATGACACCACCAGCCGGCAAAGACTACACAACCAGGTCATTCAAAAATCGGCAAAACTCTAATCAATCTAATTCCTTATTTATATAGCTCATTTTTCAACGTAAAAATGTTTTAACCATGAAAATATTTTATAAAAATAAATTTATAAATTGATGTGATTTGATTTAATATATTAAATTATAAAATTATTTTATTATAAAATAAATCTAACATATTAAATCAAATAACGTCAATTTTTAAATTTACTTTAATAAAATCGTTTTATAACTTAGCACTTCTCTTCTTGAGACTTGGGACTGGCACACAACTTTAGGTAACGAAGACAAGCTATATTAAATCGTTTTATAACTTAGCACTTCTCTTCTTGAGACTTGGGACTGGCACACAACTTTAGGTAACGAAGACAAGCTAGCAGCGTGATCCACTGCCGCTACAAACTCCAGCCACCCTCGTAACCATTCAACGACTTCTTCCTTCTATATAACCCAAGAGCCCATTATTTTTCCTTTAACCCCCTACAAGAAAGCCACTCAAAATTTCTCAAGGAAGTGTGGATGTCTCGAGACAATGCCTTACGCAATGGATTTTGGGCCCTTGACCATTCCTACTCTTATAAGAATTGTCCTCGCTTATCCAAGTGCAGTGCCCAACCCGCCAGGACCATTAATCGTTTACAATACAAAAGTCCTACTAGATCAAAACCGCCATTCTTGGTGGCTTGCTACCAAACTCCCCTTTGGTAGGGAAGGGTGGAAACCTATCTCTTTTGGTCTCATATTTCATTTTTTTTTTCTTTTTTATTTATAATCGTATTAAATAAATTGTAATGGGTGTTTATCAAGATCCCCCACCTCTACTCACATACCATTCTATTTTAGTGATATAAATTTGCATTGTTCGAAAACAAATTTCTTGGGATTGCTTCTTTTTTTTTTTTTTTCAAATTTATTTGTTGTTTATAACAAATGAAAAGTGTTATTGTGATGGGAAAGGACACAAGAGCAACCCATCTATAACCTGTCTACAACTCATTGATGTGGCATACTATGTCAGCGATGCCACATCGACGAGCATCAAACAATAAAAAAAAAAAAAAATCAAATACAAACATGTTCACCTCTCTCTCTCTCTCTCTCTCTCACACACACACACACATAACCTGCAACCAGAAGGTAGATGGGACTCGGTGTGGTGGGGGACATCTCTGATACCTAAGTCAATAATATCAAAAGTGGAGAGTATTTTAACTTTTAGAGAGTTCAAACCTTACCTCAGGCTTGTCCTTTGACCTATATTTATATAAGTTGGGTGTGTGATGAGAAGGCTTGCTTCATGGATTGACCTTCTCTAATCCTCACTGAATTGCAGATTGTTAAGGCTCTAAATCAATCGTTATGCTGGAGAGATTTAATGCCTTGGGCAAGTATCACAGGTGGTCATGGTGATGGATAATATTTGCCTGTTATATCATTAAGTCGTTGTTAATGACAATGGGATTTGAACTCTGTATTGGTGAAACGTGGCGGTTGGCCCTTGATTTGTGTTGTGTGGGCCTTTGCCCTCTATAGTTGTGGGCTTGGCCCATTCTTTACGAGGGACTATTTGGCCTTATAGTTACCCCATGAATTCCTATCATAGGGGTGTGATGGAATTTCAACTTCATTATGCACCGTTGACCTTTTCGTGCAGCGCATATTATAGTATGCACTCGCAATATCCCTTGTCGGTGACACTTGTCGCTTTCTTGTTGGTAGCCTCCCAACCGTCACTGCATCTTTTAAATCCTTTCCCCCTTTGTATTTTTGATTTCTTGCCATCTCGATTTTCTTACATTCTTATTGCTTTCTGCCGTTGAGATTTCTCTCAACCCCTAAGCCTTTGTTATTTGGTTGCTCTTCTTCCTAGTCTTTGTTGTTTTTCACTGCCAATGGGGCTACAACTCCCATTTTGTAATTCGGTTCCTGACATTCTAGATTATTTGGGATTAGCCCATCTCAGCTCCACCCCAACGCTTGGAGGGTGTTATTGTCATGTTGCGTTGTGTGGTGTCGGGTCTTAGAGGCTACTAGCAAGGAATACCTTGAAATTACGCTCATGAGTTTATCTATACCCATGGTGTTCGACGTCTTGATGAGAATTTATGCATTTTACATTCGCGAACCAAGTATAGGGTGGCGTGCCAAGAGACCCACTGTTCTCATGTTAAAGATTAGCATAAGAAGTTTGCTTTGTGTCGAGTATAGGCTGGGAATACCTTACAGGAGAAGCCCGTCGCTAGGAGTTTCCCATTCGAGCAATGTGGGGTGTAGTTCCTGAAGATTGTGAGTTCAATGTGTTGTTTTCCATTTGAAAGGAGGTTCACCTTCAACAAGTTTACTCTTGGGCTGGACATAACTCTGAGGCAGTTTACATTGATAGATTCTTGGTTTGCTCGGCCACTCCCACATCATAGGATGCAACTTTTTGAATGGTCCACCCAATCCTCGTGGGCAAAAAATGGGGCCTTCAATTCCAGTGAATCAAGTTCTAAGGGTGCACCCTTACCCTTGGGAGCTACTATCTAGGGGGGAGGCTTCATCGGCCCCTAGGGGTAGTGGATTGTCACAGCTAGTCGACCAACGGTAGCACGTTCCATCGCTTGGAAGAGATTTTAAGGCAGGCTAAAGCCTACTTGGCCTTAGTTTCCGATGCCGAGTCTTCTAAATCTAGAGACCAAGAGCAGGTTGGCCACCCATTATCCACCTTAATTACTAAGTTGAAGTCTATGATCAAGAGGAGGAGGAGGAGGAGAAGCATATCGACGTAGTACTGCACTTTGCATTTCTAGAGCCCATGTTAGGGCTATGCAGGTCCCCATCTTGAGGTGCCCTTTGAGACTTATGAATGGCACATCTTTGGCCCCAAGGAACTCTGTCGTGATATAAAAGGCTGGCGAGGAAGTGTTTTCTCGAGGTGACCAAGATGCTTCCACGCCATCCATTCCTTCCATAACCTCTTGCGGGAAAACTCCTAACCTCCCATTTAATCTTTAGCCTCAAGGGTTATCTCATGACGATCCCTCGAGTGTGGCGTTTAGCGATGGTTGGGTTTTGATTTCCTTTTAGTCTTTCAGTAGTTCTCCTCCTGGCAGGGAAGTCCCTTCGTCTGCCAACCCTACACCACCTTTTAGTGTTTCTTCTCTTGGCAGGGAAGTTCCTTCGCCTGCCAATCCAAAAGGGGCTTCGGACCAATTTCTTCATTCAGGCCAGAATCACCATTTGAGGAAGGCAAGTCAACACTCCTGGCCGGCACTGCCTTCGTGCCTCGATCACCTATTGCCTTACCAGCCCAACGTTATGAGCTGGCGAGTGGTCTTAGGCTTTCATTTGCTGATAGGGAGCTCAACTTTCTAGGGGCTACCTAGTCCCTTTGGCTCTAATTCTTCGGGGCCTACCTCGCTAGCCAATAGTGGTGTGGAGGAGTCAGTTAAAGATACTGCATGCCAACTAAGGGGCTTTTTGTCTTTAGTGAGTTTCCTTACTTTAGTTGCTGTGTTACTCGTTGTTCCTTTTCATAAAACAAATTAGCTTTGTGCCCCAGGGGGGTCGACCAACTTGTCGGCTAGATTGTTGATTGCCAGCTCTATCTAGAAGATGAGGTTTGATCTTTGGGTGCCTACGCCTAAAAGGCTTGCCAAGTTATCTCTGAGGCGAGGGAGGAAAGGGATGAGCTAGAATAGGCCTATTCTCATTGGGAATCTTACTCCCATATGTGAGAAAAGGATGTTGTTGACCTTCGGGATGATGTAGTTGATCTTCGATAGGAAATAGACAAGTTTAAGGATGAAGTGTCAAGGTGCTACCTTGAGGTCAGATTTTTTAAGGAGGAGGGTGATACTACGAGGGACAGGCTTCAAAGCCTGGAGAAAGAGTTGGAGGAAGTTAAGCAACGCTAAGTGGAGTATGTTGCCATAACAGCTTGGTCAAAGGATATTCATCGGGAGCTTGGCATGACCCTCGACTGGAGGTTCGGTTCGCGGAGGCCAACAAAGACCTCAAGAATCATAACGAAGGATTCCTTAAAGCCCAGTTGTGTCACTCAGATTCATAGGAAGAAATCCATTGATTTCGAACAAACAGCTGCCATGTTGGAGACTGAGTTGAGGGTTACTTAAGATGAGATTGTTCGCCTTTCTCCTCAGCTAGTGGCGGCTAAGGACATCAATGATTGCGTTTGGGGGTCAGGCTATAAATATGGAATGCAAAGGTTAATGAGCCATTTGTTGAAGTAGCCTCATTCAGATTTGAGGTCTCTGAACTTGGACTCCATTCATCCTAGTTGTATCACCTTCCATTTTATTAACTCCTTGAGCTGAGATGTGATGCCCGACGCTTTTCCTCCTCTAGCTTTGAACCCCTAAGTTCTGACTATCTTCCTTGTACTTGATCATAAAGTAAATAGATGCACTATTTTCATTTAAAGTTGAGTTTGTTTTGTTTTGGATTGAGTCTTGTTTGTTGGGCATGCATGTGTTTTGATGCTTTTTATCAAACTATTGTGGTCCTGTGAATGTCTGGATATTCTATGTTCAGGACGCTCTTGTGCTAATGGCTGGGGGATGATGTTTCGTGATAGTGGGTTGATGCACTCAAGGGAGCGTCATCATCCTTTAGTCCCTAGGATGAGTACAAGGGCACTTAACTTAAAAGGCGAGGGTCGATGCACTCAAGCAATTGTCATCGCCCTTTAATTGCCAAGGCGAGTGCAAGGGCACTCAACTGAAAGGGCGAGGGTTGACGCACTCAAGCGAGTGTCACTGCCATTTAGCCTAAAGTCTTGAATTCCGTTATTGTGAGCGTTTCTATTAAAATACTGGAACAAAATATTTTAGTATCAGTTTTTTCGGTGTACCATTTCGGGATTGTTATATGGATAAATTATATATATGTATATAGAAACTATATTCCAAAATAACATCAATACAAGTCATAAAACTTTACATACCTGAAAAATTGAATAATGCTTCTCAATACAAGTCTTAAAAATATACATTTTTAAAAAAACTCAATAACTTTTAATTCATCCAGTAACTTATTAAAAAAAAAAAATTCATCTGGTTGGTGAAGATGGTGATATTTTTATATATGATTGGACTTAGAAATTTTATGTATTACGTGAATGCTTACTTTTCTAAAGCCTCGTTTGGTTACCCAATTCAGATAAGATGATATGAGATGTTTTGTTGAAAGTTAAACAAAATATTTTTATAATATTATTGTTATTTTAGGATTTGAAAAAGTTTATTTATTATATTTTGTGTGAAAATTTAAAAAAATTATAATAATTCATGAAATGAGAGAAGATGAAATAATTTAATTTTATATAACCAAACCAATCTATGAGTTATATTGCAACTTTGAATCCTAATAAGTGCATACTTTGCAAGCATGTATTAAATGTCATCTACAAAGAGAGGGGAAAAAAAGGATATTAAATAAATAAAGGATTAGGTGTCATGTCAACTCCATACTTAAGGACCAGTAAATTGGTCTCGTTTGGTTACACAGTTTATATGAGATGAAATGAAATGTTTTCTTGAAAGTTAAATAAAATATTGTTATGATATAATTTTTAACATTATTTTTGTTTTGAGACTTGAAAATTTTGAATTCTTTATTATTTTTTACGTGAGAGTTTAAAAAAGTTGTAATGATTATATAAGATGAGATAGTTTGGTTTTAGGTAACCAAACCAATCCTGATTATTTCTCAACCCAAAAATAAAAGAAAACCTCGTAGGAAAGTGAAATAATAAAAAAAATAAAAATAAAAATTGTACAAGAACCCAAAATAGTAGAACAAAAATTGTCGATGGGTATTAAAACTTGAATTTAATGGAGAAGGCGATGGAGGCCTGCTTGGGAGTTGGTCTTGAGATGCAGAGAGGGAAATGCTTGTCTTTCTGAAATATGTTTTGGTTCATTTCGGTATTTCGATGAGCTTCTTATTGATCACGACATATCTACTATTCTTTTGTCCCAAATGCTAGAACACTGACGAACGTCTCCGACTGAATATTTCCTATGAGTAACGGGTTATCAGTTTTATTTTTTTTGTTATAATTTTTATTATTCCCTTCATCTCTTGTAACGTAATCTTTAGAGTCGATTTGAATTGAGAGATGATCATGTAAAACACCTAATCCAAAAACACGTTTATCCAACTCTCTAACATGGTTTTAATTGTTTTCACTAACGACAAATGGCCTTTATTTTTTATCAGACTGTGTTTTCTATTGCTTTTTTATCAGACTCGGCTTTTGCAGAAGAAAGGACAATGGGAGAACCGTGAAGACCTCCAACGGCTGGTAATTTTTTTCCCTTCCCCTCACGATCTCCTCAAATTCGCACCTCACCTTGCATCCCTCCATATCCAAACCTCAACTTTCTCTGCCTCCCTACATGCTTTACAGTGTCCGTCTGGTCCAAGGATGGAGGAAAACAAAGAGATCATGCGTCTAAATTTTCCAAAAGGAAGAATAGCCATGATCTAAGATGTATGCGATTGCCACTCAGAAATTGACCATACGCAACATTCATCTTGGTGGTTGGGAAGGACACGGGTCCTACAAAGGTATTCACATCGCTGACCAGGCTCTGCTCACACGTGCATGGTAAGTCCTTTCGTACACTCTACTGTATCCAAGCATCAGTATTCTGTCTTCTCAGTTTGGATAGAAATTGATTCTAAGATTCCCCTGCCCCTGCCTTAAAGTTAATGTTCGTAGGGAACTCTTGCGCAGGAAGTGAAAATTTTCAAAATCTCATAAATAGTGGTCAAATTTGGCACCTTATACGGCACTTTCAACTAAAAATACATCATGCCGAAAGCCCTCAACCCCACCACTCCAATTCCCCGGCACCTTTACTACAACCCAATTCCCAGGTCTAAGCACAAATGCTGTTGGTCTCATATTGTGACCACGACTGGTCTAAGGACGCGCTCCTTCTCTGTATGTGAATGTTTTCTATTTGCATTAATGCTGTGTATTTGTTTTCACATGTGCATTAGCTGATCATTGTGTTTCATGGAATTAATGGAAACCAAGAATAGTCGAAAATCATAGGTTGCAAAAACTTTGTTTTCATGCAATGCCCTAAAAATATCATGGTTAGACTAGCTGAAGAAAACAAATATCATGTTGTAGATTGCACTCCATGTTTTACATTTCTTTTTTCCTTTTAGTAAGTTTAATGGAATATTGCTTACTGCCAGTGGCTTTAGGTTGTCATTGTTTGAGTAGCTTCTTCATTTTGTATGACTTGTTAATTGATATTATAGATTTGACTGCCATGCCAACTTGCTAATTAATATTACATTTTTTCCCCTTTTAGTAAGTTTAAGGTTTTTCTTACTTACTGCTGGTGGCCTTAGGTGGCCATTATTTGAGTAGTTTCTTCATTTTGTATGACTTGCTAATTGATATTAAATCTGACTGCCATGCCAAGTTAGTGTATATAACGTTTGAAGGTTCATAATGCTTAAGTTAGAAAATAAGTATCCATCTTGAGCACCTTCTGTTCGTGACCAGTGGAAGTAGGTTTGGACATTCATGCACCCTTCTACTACTAGAATTCAAGCACTAGTTTTGATCCATGTTCTCTTCGAAAAAATTATTTCAAACTCATCTTGTGTGGACATATCATGCTGCCTAAGTTCTTGTTGACGAATATATTTAAGTATTTGACAAAAGAAGCTCCATCATTTCTAAAGCATATCAGTAGGAGCAACTTGTGCCATCTTAGCTACCTAAAGCATCCATAATACACTATCATTTCATAAATTTACATATATCAGTCAACTCACAATAAGTTTGATCAGAACATCAATTGTGAAATAACGACTTTTTTCATGTAGCAAGATGATGAAATATATTATAGAAGCAGTAGAATCATGCGCATTTCTCTATATAAAGACAATCACAAATCATCTAGGAGAATGTATTGGTAGGAGAATGTTTGGTAGGTTCAACTGTCTAGAAAATCATCTAGGAGACTATAAGACAAAGGATACAAGTATCTTCTAGCATGGGAAAGTGGTCGATTTTGACTTATAGAATAGATAGTTTATCAGGGACTAGCTTTTAGGATGTTGGTGAAGTAATATAGGTAATAAAAATTATTAAAAGAAGAATCTGGAAGTACACAGGTTGTATACAATTGATCGAAAATGGTTGACATGGTCATTTCTCATACCTTCCATTATTTTTCCGATATGTTGCATCTCACTTATCTTGCTTCCTATCAAATCAGACATAGACTATGGCTGACATTAACACCAGTTTGACAACAGATTATTACCATATGCACACATGTAGATAATGGCCAAACCATATGTTAATATGACTTTGTACTGGAAAAATATGCAAAGCCACATAAGGACTACCAGTCTATTGTTAACACAAGCAATGCAGTTAAGCTGTGACACCATCTCAATTATTAAGATCAAAATTTGCATGAAAGTGGTTTAACTTGAAAAAAGTTGTGCATACTTTGCAATTCTTGGGCTATATTAGCTTCACTAACTTGGGACACATGTTATTTACCCAGCGCACACATCCGGGGTGCACCCAACAATCGCAGCCAATCTAAGAAATTATCATTGGTTTGAATTAAGTACTTTATCATACATAATAAATTATAATTCTCATGATGTTGTAGTTTTGCTTAAATTAATTATTTGAATATACGCAAGCATAATAAGATAGTTATTTGTTTGCAGCGATGCATTGGTGTGATTGATGGGACCATGATTGACGCCATTGTACCTGAAGAGTTACGTGAGGCATTTCACAACCGGCATGGGCGAGTTGCCCCAAATGTCTTGTGTGTATGTGACTTAGATATGGAGTTCACATTTTTGTACACTGGTTGGGATGGAACCGCACATGATGCACACATATTCATCGATGCATTGAGTCAGGCCAGTAACCAATTTCTCTGGCCTTTAGATGGTAAACATCTAATATTATTTAATTATTTTTGTTAAAAAAAAAATTTTCTTTATATGTATTTTGTTACATATCTGGAAATGGTTGGTAACTAATTGATTCTTTTGTTGTTAATAGATTAATAGATCATTATTATTTAGTTGATTTGGCATTCCCATGTACTCGGGGATTTATGCCCCCTATCCCAGATAAATATATCATAGAAGTGACAGTCATGGTTAGCGGGGATTTAGGGGGTATAAGGATTATGTTAATCATCGTCATTCAACCATTCATAAAGTAATAGAATGTACATTTGAGGTCTTGAAATCACGGTTTAGAATTTTAAGACTCATGCATGTGTATTCAGTTGGGAGGTAAGGGCTCCTGATCACTACATGTTGTACGTTACACAATTTTATTAGAATGACGACGCCACACAACTGATTATTCGAGTATTGGAGAACCACGCAGTTCAGTCCAAGTTGCCGTGCGGTTGGTGACGCTGTAGCTTCAACACATCATCCTAACATGACAGTGGAATCAGCCTGAACCATGCCTACAATGAGAGATGATATTGTCATTGTTATGTGGGTAGACAAGGGTGGTGATTGAATAGTAAGTTGCTCATGATGACATGTATATAATAAATATTGGGATTGTAAGGGTGTAGTTTGCTATTCAAACTTATTACAAATTCATAAGTACATTTCGAATTTATCTGTGATTTATGTAATATTTGTTTTAAAATTTTGATGATACATCACACTAAAAATTTGTTTTTAGTATGGGTGTTGCGATAGATTACTTATTTACATACACGGGAAAGCTTGTAGCAAATTTCTTTATAAATTAGCATCGCTAATTTTACAAGGTCTATATGTAAATTTATTTTAATAAATGATTGGTCCATATGTAATTTTTATAATAATAAAATTATAAAATAAAGTGATTTATAAGTTAATAATATAATTTTCATCTAATTTATTATCATTAACTATAATTGAAATGGTCAAAAGCTGGGCAAAATGATCATTAGTACTTGAATATAGAAAATGATTTTAAGCATAATTTATTTATAAAAAAATATTATTTAACAATTTGGAAACAGTTAATATTTTTATTTGATATTTTACAAAATAATTTGATTAGAAAAAAATATTGTCATCTTATAATATTATTATGAAATATATTGTAAAAAATACAAATTGGGTAGGTAATTTGTGGAACCCACATCTATTTCATTTCTAAAAAGTTAAAACCATCTTATCTCATTTCCAATCCAAACACAAAATTTTCAAAAACCATCTCATCTTATCTCAAATCAACAATCTCACTGCTATTCACAAATCATCTCAACTCATCTCATCTCTGAATCCAAATAGGGTCTTAGATCTTCATTTTCAAGCCATCAAGAGAGAGAGAGAATGAGATGTCGCAGTGTTGAAGAAAAAGAGATGTTTTTACAAATTTGTCCCTTCTTTTTCTGATTGCTTACCAAATTGTCATTTAGGCTTCGATTGTTTTTATAATCATTCTTATTTTATCTTATTTCATCTAATCTAATCATTACAACTTTTCTAAATTTTCATATAAAATAAAATAAAAAATTCAACTTTTTCAAAACTCAAAATAAAAATAATATTAAAAAAATATATTCTAATAATATTTTATTCAACTTTCATCTCAATTTATCTCATATGTGAAAATAAACGAGATATAAATATGTTTCGGATTGAAACACCGAAATCCAACCTGAGTAGACTGGAACATTTCAGAACGATGGGAATTTAATTTGAAACGATTAACCCCATTAAACCGTACCAGTTACTATTCCGGTATGGAAAATTTTAGCCGGAATAGAGCAAAATTAAAAGCTTTGGTTTAGCCGTTGAGGCAAATGCAAGGGCACTTGGCTTAAATGACGAGGGTGGATGCACTATGGGAGTGTCATCACCCTTTAATCATAGGGCCGAGTGCAAGGACACTCGGTTTAAGGGGCGAAGTGAATGCACTCAAGGGAGTGTAATAACCGTTTAATCATTATGGACGAGTGCAAGAGAACTTGACTTAAATGCCAAGGGTGGATGAACTCAAAGGCGTGTCATCACCCTTTAATCGTCAAAGCGAGTGCAAGGACAATCGGCTTAGGGGCGAGGGTGGATGCACTCAAGGGAGTATTATCACCCTTTGGTCATTATGTGTGAATGAAAGGGTATCTGACTTTTGCTTGAATTGGGAGAAAATCATCCTTGTGCGACAAGAGACATGATTTGGAAAGAAAACAATTTTACTCATACTAATGAATTTAAATAGGTACAGTTAGACAAAATATTTTCTCAGGTGTTTGGGGTTCCATGGATGGGGAAGTGCATTTCGTTTTGCTTCTTTGAGGCGGTATGACTCCGGTCGGTGACTGGTGACACCTATATATGGGCCTTCCCACCCGAGTCCAAGTTTCCCTTCTCTTTGTGTCATCGTCCCTACTTCTTTTAAGACCAAGTTGCCAAATTTGAACAATTTAGGCTTGACTCTCTTGTTGAAATATTACTTCACTTTCTTTTTATTAGCCATGATTTGTGCTTCAGCTTCTTTCTCCCAGCAAGTCGAGATGTTCTTCTTGTCTTTCATCGTTGGAGTCTTTCTTGAAGTGTTGGACTTTGTAGCTTGGCATTCCAACTTCTACTGGCACAACCACCTTGCTTTCATAGGTCAATGTGAAAGGGGTTTCTCCCCTCGAGGTTTTAACGGTGGTTTAGTATGCCTGCAAGATTTTTGGTAGTTCTTTAGCCTAATTTTCTATCTTATCTGTTAACTTCTTTTTCAAAATCCCGAGCACGGTTTTGTCGGTTACTTCGACTTGCTCATTGGCTTCGGGGTGACCTGGGGGGGAGTACTTAAACTTGATTCCTATCTCGGCGCATCAATCATGGTAATGACTTGAATCGAATTTCTGCCCATTATCTAAAATTATGCTCCAGGGTATACCAAACCAGCATATAACAACTTTTTACAGAACTTGGTGATGTTGTTTGTTATGATAGTGACCAAAGTTTTTACTTCCACCTACTTGGTAAAGTAATCCACAGCAACAACAATGAACTTGACTCATTCTTTGCTTGGGGTAAGGGGCCAATTATGTCAACTCCCTATTGTGTAAACGGCCAAGGCGACATGATCAACGTTAACTCTTTTGCCGGCCAATGAGGCACTAGCGCATATAATTTGCATTTCGTACACTTCCTGACAAATTCTTCCACGTCCTTGAGAGCATATTACCAATAATAGCCTGCTCTCATGACTTTCCCAACCAGGGCTCTTCCATCAAAGTGATTCCCACACACTCGTTCATGTATTTCTACCAGCATGTATTGTGCCTTTTAAAATGAAATGCATCTTAAGAGGGAAGTAGAGAAACCTCATCTGTACAGTACTTTATCTATCAGGGTAAAATGCTTTGTTCTTCACCTTCTTCGCCACCCATTTTTTGTCTGGGAGTCCTCCTGTACTCAGGTATTTAATCACATCAAGCACCCATTCTAATGCTCCTAGTCTGACTTCCGAGTCATCGATCCCAATGGTAGGGATCTTTAATTTCCTGATCGCTGCTTCTTAGGGCAAAGTAGACTCCTCCATACCTGAGGTAGTTCGTGCCAATTTGTCCTCCTTCCAGTTCTCTTCTCGAGGTATTTGCTTAATTTTGATGTATTGGAAATGGTCACGTTTCTCCCATATTAGCTGAAGTTGTTTTTTTTAGTTTCTCGCCTTTCATTGTGTACTCCCCCACGACTTGATTGACAACCACCACTTGGAAGTTGGCTTTTTATATTAACTTCTCTACCTCCAATGCTTCTGCCATGGAGAGTCTTGCAAGTAAATCTTTGTACTTCTCCTTGTTATTGGTAGTACTCTTCTTTGGAATCAGTTGTGATATGCACTTATACTTCCCTGTTAGAGCGACAGGATGACCCGTCAATAACGATCTGCTAGGGTTTTCTTGTCGGTGTAGCTTGGACTTCTTCTAGGAAGTTGGTGAACTTGGCTATGAAATTGGCTAGGATTTGCCCTTTCATAGTGTTTTGGGGAAGCTACTCAATATCAAACTCACTTAACTCGACCGATCAGTTTATGAGGCGTTCAGAGGTGTCAGATTTCTACAACACTTTTTTAAAGGGGGTGTATGTTAATACTATAATCAGGTGAGCTTGAAAGTAGGGCCTTAATCGTCGAGCGGCTGTCACCAATGGAAGTGCCAACGTGTCCATCCAAGTGTAGCCAGCCTCAGCTACCTTAAGGCTAGAGTCGTATAGCACAATGGTCTTTGGTTGCCCTTATTGTATTTCACCAAAGCTGTCGAGATTGTGTCTGAGGAGACTGATATGTATAAGTACAAGGTTTCTTCCTATCCGGCTTGACTTAGGAGTGACGGGTTGAATAGATACTTTTTCCTTCAATTTCTTAAACACCTGATCACATTCATCATTTCAGGACTGAACCTTTTGCAATACCTTGAAGAAAGGCAGACACTTGTTCATGGTCCTAGAGAAGAATCTATTGAGCTTCGTTATCCATCGACTTAATTTATACACCTCGTTTATATTTCAAGGTGTTTTCATGTCCATTATTGCTTTAATTGTTTTGGGTTGGCCTCTATACCTCTCTCCGAGACCATGAACACATGAACTTTCTTGAATCTACACTGAAGGCACACTTTGTCTAGTTAAGCTTCATCTTGTATTATCGGAAGATGGTGAAGGCTTCTCACAGGTTGACTATTCTGTTCGGGTTCTTTGACCTTGATGGGCATGTCGTCTACATAAACCTTCATTCGGCCTATCTGCTTTTTAAGCATACAGTTCACCAATCTTTGATATGTAGCCTTAACATTTTTCAGTCCAAAGGGCATTACTTGATAACAGTACAACTCAATTTGTTATGAACGATGTATTTTCTTGATCGTCTGGGTTCATCCAAATTGGTTGTATAATGAGTAGGCACCCATGAACCTCAGCAACCGATGTCCTACCATGGAGTCCACTATCAAATCAATGCGAGGTAGAGAAAATATTCTTTAGGCATGCCTTGTTTAGGTCGGTGAAGTCAACGCTCCATTTTTTGTTTGACTTCTTCACCAATACCTCATTGCATAACCACTTAAGGTAGTGAGCTTCTCTGATAAATCCCGCTGCTAGGAGTCATTCCACTTCTTTCGCTATCGCAACATATTTCTCTGTTCTAAAACTCCTCTTTTGTTGAACCTTCCTGGCCTCTGGGCTTATGTATAGACGATGCTTTATGACCTCATTGTCTATCTCGGGCATGTCGTCATGGCTCTAGGCGAACACGTCTTTGTGTTTGATTAGGAGTTGCTTTAGATGTTGCCTTTTTTCGGACCCTATCCTAGTTCCAATCCTCTAAGTGGTTTCAGGATGATTCGGATCTAGACTCACTAGTTCCAAAGGTTCATTCACCTTTGGTTGGTTCAAATTCTACACATCCCTTGTTTCTACCTCATGGTTGATGAGTTCAGGTGATGGTGGTGGCAGTGGCGATGCTCGTGCCTGTACTTGCTCGCCACGTACTTCTTCTACACCTACATTTGTTCCATCTTTAGGTGGTAGGTAGAGGTCACGGCCTTTAGGCCATTCAAGTTGGGAGCCTAAGAATAGAGTTATAAGAAGGAGAAGCCTTCACCACCAGGAAGTCGATCATGGTGGTGGTGGTGCATAGTCCTTTGCCAGCGGACACATGCAACCTTAAAGGGCCTACAGGTTGAGCCGCATCTCTTGAGAATCATTTCAATGGTGTGGGCAAAGGGCGTAGTCAGCCTGGGTCAATCCACATTTTTGTAAAAGTATCACATAAAAGTATTTCTGCCGAGCTGCCATCGTCGATCAAAATCTTCTTGGTATGTAATTGGCTACCAACAATGTTATCGCCAGCGCGTCATCATAGGGGTATTGGACCCCTTCACTGTCTTCATCACAAAAAGATATATAGGCGATTGTTTTTGGGTTTCTTGCTTGTTTTGGGGCTTCTCTATTGAGAACAGCTCCTGGTATCTAGCCTTCCATGCATACCCCTTTTTGTTGGAAGATGTGGGGCCACCCCTGGCGAATCCACTCGCTATTGTGCAAATGTCACCCAAGGATGCATTGTTCCAAACTGGACTTTGGCGAGGTGCATCCTCGCATTTTGTTATCACTTTGGATTTTCACTTCTGTGTGGCCTTCGAGTTCACTCCAACCTCTAGCTCGAAGATCCCCCTTAGCCGTGAAACGCTGGGTGACTAATCGCTCTAGTTCCCCATTTTCTCTATTTTCCTTTTTTTAAGGAATAACAATCTTCTGTATTGTGCCCTTCCACTTGGTGGTAGGTGCAAAAGTGGTGGTTTCTTCAGTTTCAATAGCCATGACCTAGTGTGCGCTCTTCGCCTCATGTTTGCATGTTCAAGTTTGTGTGCTAGTCTGGGATTTCTAGAAGATGGGCCCCCCCATCTCACCTTCTATCATCTTGGCCTTCTCCTGCACTTTCTCGCCGCTTGAATTTTTGGAGCTGTTTTATGCCTGCTCCAGCTCGAACTGTCTCAGAACTGTTAAGGCCCTGAGTGTGTCTTCTGCATCGATGAAGTCGTTTGCCCTATCCATGAACTCCACTACTATTGATGGAGTTCTTTTCACCAACTCCGAATTGAATAGGTTCCCGGGCCAGACACCTCCTAGAAGTGACGCAAGAGTAGTCTTCTCATCTTTATCGTTAATGGTTATGCGCTCTTTGTTCAACCTGGAAAGTACGCTTTCAGACTTTTGTCTTCCCGTTGTTTAACAGTTAGGAGGTATGCTGCGGGCTGCCACTTTAGTTTGCTAGCCATAAATTGTGTTAAGAATTGTTTGATGAGTTCCTTGAAACTGTCTATAAAGCCTAGTTGTAAGGCTCCAAAACATCCTCTTACAACCCCTTGTAAAGTCAAGGGGAAAGACTAACATGCGATCTCTCCAAAAAAACCGTGGAGAGTCATGTGGATTTTAAACATTTCCAAATGCTCGACAATATCCTTAAATACATTATATAATTTCATTTGTAGGACTTTGAACATGGGTGGGAGTGACACCATAATTATCTCAACATTGTAAGGCAGGTCGATGCCGTTTAGTAGATTTTCAACAGAGGAGGATGTGCCTATCTTCAAGGCCATGTATTTTTCAATGAGGTGATGCAAATCTTGGTGCATCTTCCTCTTCTCTTCATTGTCGAAGTTCATCTTGTCAGTGTTCTACAATTCCACCTCGTTTCTTTTGGTGTGGCTTGGTGCAGCATTCTTTGAGGTTTTTGTCTGAAAGCCTCATTCTATCGTTGGAGATTCTCCATCTCCAAAGTCATTCTCCTCAACCTTTCTTCCATATCTACTAATCTTCCCTCCATCTTGTTGTTTGCTTGATTACTTGTTGCTGATTCTTGGAAGCGTGTTTTTGCAGGCATACGAAAGGCACATTGAGATGTAAGAATCCCATAGATGGAGCCAACAATTACAGATGTGTTTCGTATCTCTGCCAATGACTTCTAATAACTTGCAACCAGAAGGTAGGTAGAGCTTGGTGTGGTGGGGTATACCTCTGATGCCTAAGTTAGTATAAAGATTGAAGAGTATTTTAACTTTCAGAGAGTTCAGATCTTACCTCAAGACGTATCCTTTGATCTTTATTTATATGGGTTGGGTGTGTGATGAGAAGGCTTGTTTCATGGCTTGACCTTCTCTAATCATCACTGGATTGCTGATTGTTAGGGTTCCAAATCAGCTGTTATGCCAGAGGGAATCAATGCCCTTGACGAGTACCATGGGTGGTCATCACGAAGGATAATATCTGCTCGCTATATCATAAAGTCGTTGTTAATGACAACGGGATTTTAATTCTGTACTGGTGAAACGTGGCAGCTGGCCCTTTGATTTGTGTTGTGAGGGCCTTTGCCCTTTGGTCTGTAGGTCTTTACAGTCGTGGGCTCAGCCCACTCTTTCCTAGGGACTATTTGGCCTTCCAGAGATGTTTTGATTGGCTAAAGGAGTTGACATGAGTTTCAGATCTTGACTTTGGACATAACTCTAAACTTTGTCACGTACTAGATGAACAGAAACTATTGCCAATTATTTGCAAAGATATTATTTAGATTATTTGATCCATTGCTATATTTCTGTGAATAGGCTACCTGTGTGTATACCATATATGTGAGTTTTGTATTTTTTGTGGATTAGTATATGTATGCATCTACACTGATCATGCACAAAGCATTATATATCTAGGCTCCAAAGCAAAATGAAAGAAAATAAAAAAGAGAGACAAGGAGGGATGAAGGAAAAGAGAAGCGAAACAAGAGGAGATATGTGATGGATAGGATAGAAAGAAAAATGATGGAGACAAGGAGGGAGGAGCCTTGATCCACACACCATGGAGATCGAGTGGCTAGGCTGGGATGCGTTCTCACATTGGGGAGAGAAATTAAGGGTATGAAAGTATCATGAGTTTCATGGTTTGGTTTTTCCCTAGATAGGACAATCATATCCCTTTCAACATGTAACTAGAGAAAGCTAAGTTAGTTCAAGGGTATCATTAATTGCATAATAGTTACAAGAAGAAACAAATAAAAGTGAGATGTAGTGGCTAGATGGGTCATCCTTAAATGTGTAACATTTGGAGAGATCAAAGGATCCATCATGTATTGAGGGGAAAGGTTAACTACAATCGCCCCCCTCACCCCCACCTAAAAGAAAAAGAGAGGAAAAAAATACCCAAAAAGAGATGAAAAAAGAGAGAGAAGAGGTTAAATTAAGTTGACTCTAGGATCGTGGTTATAGTGTTTATAATAGATTGCAAATATGTAAACTTCACGGAGAATTATGAATTTAATGCACATGGTCACCTTTTTTTATTAATGGAATTGCATAATCTATTTTGGCATCATTATTGACAAAGTAATAGAGCTATTGGTGCAATGATTATCAAGTAGTACTACTAGTGGGTATTTCGGTCAAAGTTGTCTTTTGACTTTTTAATGCAGCGCATAGGATGGATGGTAGGAAATAATTTGCCATATAGGTCTTTTGGTTAAGATCGAGTATATTTTTACTTTGGATCGAGCTTCAAATAGTAATCCAGAGGATTAACCTGAAATGTTTAAGTTTGAAAAGGACACAGTAAATTTTCTGCATTTTGATCGTTTTCGAATGAAGGCTCAGCCGCTCAGGCTGCTCTACTGTCCATAATAAACAAATACATAAGAGATTTTAGTTGGTTGCATTGAAGAAGAAATCGAAAGCCNGTCCATAATAAACAAATACATAAGAGATTTTAGTTAGTTGCATTGAAGAAGAAATCGAAAGCACAAATGACGGGAAAGAAAAATGTAGAACAGATTGCATTACTTATTCTCCTTTCCCTTCAAGTAATTTCATCCTTTTAAACTTCCTAAGTAGCATATATCCCAGGAGGGGAAGAGAGAGGGAGGGAGGGAGAGAGAGAGAGAGAGAGATCAGCACACTGCTCAGCACACTACAGGACAAAAGAAACTAATACGACAACAGATGTAAGGGGGTGGGGAGATCAGAGGCCGGGGGGTAAAGACAATCCCATGCAAATTGATTTACGAGACTCACAATATTATAGCACATACCAAAAGGGCATTAGTATGGACTGCACAAAATCAAAAACCAAAGTTAGAGCTCCATATTTAAGAGGGAAGAGGGGAGGAGCTAAGTCAGCTAACAATCCCATGCAAATTCATCCACTGGACTTGTGTTGTAATGCATACCACAAGACAATATTCCTGGGGACTCCACAAAATCAAAACCAAAGTTAGAGCTCCTAAATGAAGCGTCCATGTTCAATATATGGGCATTTTCCATTTGCACTTCACTGGCCTTCTCGTGCTGTGGATTCTTCACAGCTTGCTGCTCTGGCTGCAACATTTCATCCTGCCTGCTGACCTCAATACGTTGAAGCTGGCTACTAGGATTACTCCAAAGGCAGTTGTCTTCAAGAATTCCAAACCCAGATGGATTTGTGGTAGGAGAGATCGAGATTGGAACTATACTTGTTCCCATTGAGGAGTCCATGAAAGCGTTTGGATTTTGTTCTTGGATTGTCCATACAAAATGAGGGCTTTGGTGTTCATAGATTGGAATGTTTTGACTTTCATGCGGGAAATGAGTGCTTGGATCACTTGGAAGAAGAGAAAGTAATGTCGAAAATGGTGTGTTCATGTCCATGCAAGCATCTTCCATTTGTGAATTTACAGAGAAAACCGAAGTGGGTTTGGGATGAGACAAATTGCATCCATTGTAGTGATTGTTAATGGTTTTATGAGAAGGAAGGAGGTTGTGAGTGTTGGGATCTAAACCTTGTGCAATGAGCTTTTTCTTAACGCAAGAGTTCCAAAAGTTTTTAACTTCATTATCTGTTCTGCCTGGCAAATGCTTGGCTATCTGAGCCCATCTGTTGCCAAGAATCCTATGGACATCAATGATGATCCTCTCCTCTTGTGCAGAAAATGAACCTCTTTTTAGATCTGGTCTCAGATAGTTTATCCATCTTAACCTGCAACTCTTTCCACACCTATCCAAGCCTGCAGTTCAAGACCTCAGCAAGAATTACACCCATTTGAAAAAGATTGATGAAATAAAAACTTGAGTTCCATACATATTAGGAAATAATTATTTGAAGAGAAGGATATATACCAGCAAGTTTTGGAACTGAACTCCATGAACCATGGCCATGGGTGGTTATGTGTTTGATGAGCTTCTCATCTTCTTCAGGAGACCATAATCCTCTCTTGACTTTCTGTTTGCTGCAGCAGCGATGGCCCATATCTGGCCTACTGTTCTTCAGCCCCCTCAAATGAGGACCTGATCACCATTGAGTTTTGAGTGCCAAAGCTTCCTTATATTTGCTCCATTTTTACAAAAGTAGACCTATTTTTCTCTCAATTTGGCTTATATTTATACGTGTATGATGCAGATGTGTAGAGAGAGAGAGAGAGAGAGAGAGAGAGAGAGAGAGAGAGAGAGGTGAGCTGGAAATATATATAACGTGGGGTTTACTCATAAGAGGACCACTGATCATCTCTTGAGTGATATAGTAGCTTCCAATTAAGCCTCTCTTCAACCATTGCTCTCAACTCAATTACTGTTCTTTAGAAATTAATTAATAATATCTTGCTTAAGTTCCTCAGAATGCAGATACAGTAGTAGTGACTCTTGAAGAAAGCAACATGCATGCTTAACCATTTGATCATGGGTTTGTCTGTTAAGATCAGTACTATTATCATTAAGCTTTAGTACTATGAGTGATATTCATGAAAATAATTATATATATATTATACGATATATATTTACGTACCCAAGAAGGACGATATTTTTTAGTAGGTGAGCTGTGTAACATATGAGTATCTTTCTAGAAAATTAAGATATCAATTAAAAATGAAACCATTCGAGGAAAGAGATCGAGATGTATAATTAATTAAGGGTAAAGGATTAATCATTATATGCCTAGTTATGGCAACACCTATAATGATGTCAACCAAGAAATCAAATCATTTGGGAACGAGCTAGGATCTATCTTTAAATTTTTGTTCGCATTTGAGACTCTAAATTGTAAAATAAATAAGTAAAATATAAATTACGTTCATCATTTATTATTTTCCATATATATTTTTGAACATTAAATATTTTATAAATATTGCATCATGTAAAACTTACATATTATGTGTATCTATATATATATATATATATTATATTTGAATTCAAAAATTAAAATTATTCCAATATTCAAATTCAATATGTAAATTAATCACCAAAATGGCCCGGCCCCCCTCTCTTTTTCTAAGAATTATATATATATATAAATGTGTGCTATAAAAATGTGTGCACAAAACCGTTGCTTGAGGTTGTCAATTTCTTGGTGTCAACGAAGGCGATAATGATGATTCGATGTCTGCTTTCATGATTTTCGTCCCTCAATTTTCTGTAGGATGGATGTAACTTTTCTATATTAATTGATACTACTGTTGGTGTTTTTGTTCCTTTTTGTTTGCATAGGGAGAAAATCACGTGGAAAAGCAAAGCAAAGCAGAACAGAAAAGGGTGCAAATTAATTAAAAGCAGACTAGAGTTTGAATAAACATGTTCTTCAACCTTCTACAAATGTCAAATTTGTCTTCCCCCTTAAATCATTAATTACCAGAACAGGTGAAATTCTCTGTTGTTCTGAAATATATTCCTCTTCCATGATAAGCATGATTGCAATCTATCACGTCTAGTAGGGAAGAAACAACATATATTCCTTCTCATCATATTCAAACCGAATCTGAGGCCGTTTCGAATTTATAAAATCTTCCATCTACTATATATTTTATACAATTATATATATATATATATAGCTAGGCTAGCTGAGAATTATGCTCAAGATCCTCCTACACACCAGCCAAAAACAAGTAATTAGTTTCAAGAAAACTCAACGGTCGAATTTACATATATTATATGTTCATAAAGTTTAGCTTTGCATTGTAAAGCCCATTAAAGGACTTCTGAAAAGAAACACCACAATAATAAAAAGCAAATTTAAAAAAATAAAAAGTGAGAAAAATGCTTTAGTAAAGAAGCCGGCAGATTATATACATATATAATATAAGATCATGTCTTAAATTGAAATATGAGAAATGCTGGTGTTTTTCTTTTGGGATTTTATCTTTCTTTAGTCACATGACTATAGTTTATTTTAGGTGATTTCGCATTTAAGTAGTTTCCAATATAAGAGATTAATACACCGCACTCGTTTTCAATGGCAAACACTTTACATTTCATTGTTGTATGCTATCTATTAAATGCACTAGTTTCATAGAACTATTTAAGGCAAGTATGCTCATACAAAAATTATGCTATACAAGGAATAATGTAATTTACAATAAATGGAAATTAAGATTGTTATAATAAAAAATCATAGACTGGAAATCTGATCTTGTGTCTTGGCTTGATCTATGGAACCTTTCTTAATATCCAATCGGTATTATGACTAAATATAATAAAATTTAAGATGAAAAATAATATTCCTCTTAAAATTATAATAATCGAAATATTAAACTGATCATCAAACGTTGATCGACGGAGATGGTGGTGGCGATTATCAATGCACTATATGAATACAAATAAATCACACTTCTATAATGAACCAAGTGCTCTATATATATGCCGTCTGACTTTTGGTGCTACATGATGTTCAAGATCAGTAGAGATTTTGTTTTTGGTGGGGGGCCCTGCCGCCCTAGGTGGGGGAGAGCTTAGGAAATTTAAAGTTTTCCTTGCATGTTTAGGCCGGTTGGACCCTTTTGGTGTTAGAGTGGTAACACCCGACAATCATAGAGAGGACTGTATATGGACCCACAATTCCGTTATAAATATTAATTTTTGCAATATAGTACTCGTACCGACAGTTAACCATGATGATCCCTTTCAAGTCTTTCCATATGCAAAAGCTAAACAAGCTTGATGATGTCCACTTATCAAGTTATCAATCAATGTGTCAATTGACTTGTTTTTAACCTCACTCATTTTCTTCTCATAGGGTTTCTTTTTGTCTACACGACACTAATTGCTTTCTTGTTCCTTTAACTACTCATGATTTGCCTCCATAATTGAATCTTATTGTATACCTACATGAAAATGGTTTGAGCAATGTTATATATATATATATATATATTTATAGATATTATATGTAATCTTAAGATTTGCAAGTTCGGCACACTCATTTTAGAAAAAAGAGTAGAGTTTATTATTAAAAAATTAATTTTTACATGTAGGTCTTATATTTATCTATTTTTTTCAAAGAGAGTGTAAGATTCACATATCATAGAACTGTAAATATTATTTCTAAAATGGGTTTTATTATTCGATTGAGTTTTAATGCTTACAAGTTAATATGTAAACGAATCACTTACTGTAGGACTCGGTATAGTTATAAAAACATTCAAAATACAAATACTATTTTATGTCAGCTGGCCAGAATGATAGAATTGTAAATCGGTACACATAGCGTGTTTGGTTGTCAATAAACAGATTTGTAAATAAATTTTTATATGGAATTACTAAGGGGGCATTGATTTGTGCGTACTAGTTATGTTCACTCAAAATGATATATATGCCGTGTGGAAAGTGGGTCAGTAACCCATCATCTCAAAACATAGGGAAAATCATTCTAGAAGATATTCCTAAGTTATTAGGTTTGAAAACTTGAGCTAGAGCTTGTTTTAATTTCTTTGGCCGGCCAGCTGGGTTTTCGCACGCAGGTGGTGCACGTTGTTTCTATATACATATGATACATGATTTACACAATTATATATGCTTTCTGATCACACATCTTGATTTCTTAAAGCTTGCCAATCCAATGTCTTGATACTATATATATATATATATATAATTTGCTTTTGGCATGCAAGTCTGAGAAGGATAGATATAAGAAGTAGAAGAAAGAACAAAAGAAAACAATTAAGAAGAAGATGTTTCTTCCAGTAGTGCAGCCATTGAAGTACTCGATCGATTTCATAAGTAAAGTTTACAACACGTAATTAAAAGGATGTATCTATGAAATTAAATACAGCACATTATGCATGTCTCTGTCTAACTTGACTAAGCCATTTACTTGTACTTATAGTGTTTGATTTGATTATATTCTTTTTTTTTTGGTATTACTGTTTAAACACTACTCTATGTCTCTATCAATGATCGAGATTTTGTTGCAACAAGTTGCATCTCATGAGATCTGTACATCAATTCAACTCCTTGTGCCAATTTTTTATGCCAGCCAGCCAAAAAATATCATATAATTGTTTACAATTTATTTACAGTACTAATTTGACAACGCAAGCTACTTAATTCGTGAAAAAAAGAATAATTTAAAATTGTTTTCACGTGTCTCAAATTTTTATAAATGACCTTCATTTTAAACAACATTGTAAAATAAAGATTATGTATGTGTATTGTAGTAAAGGCACCTATGGGCACCCCTTCCCTTTCCTTTGGCTAGAGGTTATGAAGTGGTTTAATAGCTAATTCATGAGCCTTGATGGCTAGCCCTTAATGGCCAATTGGGGATTACAATTGCAGAGGCTACATATAGCTCCTCCCCCTTTAGATGAGGCGCTTTATGCGCAATTAGAAAATCTCTCTCTCAATTATAGTTCTATCTAGTCCTAGCATTTAGGCAGTGGAATTTGTGAATATTGCTCTAGATTACCCTATAGCACACTCCAACATCAACAAGAGATGGTTGTGCATCATAGTGCACCACACGAGCAACAGCGCCTTTATACAAGTAGCGACATAGCGGCACTAATCCCTGTGTTGTGTGCTCCTGAGGGTGTTGTGTGCTCAATGTTATGCTCCTCGGTTCTGCAAACGCCGCATGGGGCAAAACTCACACCAGAGGTGCTGTGCAACAGTGTTCTGCCATGGCACCATGAGCACCATCAGGATGCAGCACTACCATGCAACCATAGCTAAATGTGCCACGTTGATAATGATGTTAGGTGCACTCGAGGTTCTGTGCCACTCACAGCGCTGTGCTCACCTACTGGGTAGTACTGGGTGCAGTGTGCACCGGTCGAGTGCTAATGTCTTCCACGCATTACACACTGTGACTCGGCACGAGGCAACAAGCAACGTTGGCATTTGGCAGCAAGCAACATCGGCGAGCACACAAAGGGCCGCAACCAACTATGACTTCACTTAGAAGTACTGTGCACACCATGGAACCACAGGTGTGCTATGTTTCAAGCAAAGTAACGCGCACTTTAGTAGTGCAGCACCTAAAGCAGGAGAGCTATGTGCAGTGCACTGCGCAACCAAGAGTAGTTGCATATGGTGTCGTTCCCACCACAGTGCACTACGAGATGCAATGCTACCAGAGCGGTTGCACAACAATGAGAAGCAACACTGCCACTGTTTGCAACACTTTCATCGTGAGCACCAGAGCAACGTTCACACCACCACCGCACCATTATCGGTGTAAAGGATGTGTTCCAAGATCCCGCTAAAGCCCTCTACTTGCAACAAACAAAGATGATGACCCAACATGCCTGAGGAACCTCTAATGCCTAAGTCAATGATATGTAGAATGAGTTACCACTAAGACTCTTATTCAATGAGTAGTTACATGCACTCGTCACCTCTTACTATACATATAGATGCGGTAGATTATCGATAAATATCAATGATGATTATCCCATTGGGTGTGATCTTCTCATTGCTTTTATCACCTTATTCATTTGACATGATACTCATCCCAGAGATGTGGGGTTTATCCCAACTCCATAGATTAATTATCTATTCTGTCACACTTGGCAGTTACCAAATGGAGTTGTGTTGGCCTCTAAAACCTACTCAACGACCTCATTCTTGCTATCCATTAGGCTGGGCCTCCAGATTGGGCCAGTTCCCTATGAAGGGCTATAAAGGTCCCTCAAGTTACCTCGCTAATTGCCTTTGCATGGGTGCGAGGGAAATTAAAAGATTGACAGCGCTACCGCGATTGTCGATTAACCTTTCCATAACCTGGGCTATAATGTCGCTGATGATCTGTTGCACTGTCCCCCTCTAGATCTGTAACTGTCCACACTTTGACAGTTATGTGCAGACGTGGCAATTATTAAATGGTTATTTACTGAGTAACACCTTCTTTGGGCGGGAATCTAGCAAACATCCCGCTTGACATTCATTTCCTAGAGCCTTTGGAGATTTCAAAAATCATCCATCTCTATGACACGCGTCTCCCAGGTTCAGTGAATCCTCCCTTTCCGTTACATCATCAGATTGTGTAATGATGCCGTTGTCAGCCCCCATTGATTTCTTTACTCAATCACATAACTGTCGCTCCACTACCCTTTCATAGTTACCTTTTTATTCTTTTTCCCTTTCCTTTCTTTTACATTCGCATCTCTTTGTGTTTTCCCTCTTCTTCCATCTTCTTTCCTCTTTCTTTCAAATTCGTGTGTTTCTCTCTTCTTGTTTTCCCTATAATCCTTGATATTTTTTTGTTCTTGCTGCAAAACCCTAGCTCCATTCAATTCTTGATGGCCCAACAAGATTCTTCTCGGCTTCCCCCCTCCATGACACTCCCTCTTTGGCTCCTAAATCCTCCATTCAGAGAGATGTTCCTTATTTCAAGGGAGTTGATTGGCGCTTGGTTCTCCCCACTAAGGAGCTCACTAAGATAAGGACATCTTATGGGATTCCTGAATCTGTGATTATTGAACTCCCTCGCCGTGGTTCCTTCGATGACGATGACTTTGCTGAGAAAGTAACATTGCCAGCCTTTGCTTTCGTGTATGGCTTAAGACTTACGCACTCTGGATGCCTTGTGTGATTTGAATCTTGTCATTCCAATGCCAAACAATGGCACAAGAAGTTCCTTTCTGTTTCAGGCCAAGGTTAGTAGTTCCCTGACCATGAGGCCCTAAAGGGTGAATTCCCTGTTTGTGCCAATTGGCATAGAGTTATTGACCGCAAAGTAGTGGCAATCCCTCAATTGGAGTAAGAACAAGCTTGAGTCAAGATGGTCCTTACTTGGGTTAGGAGAATGAGGAAGCCATCTGGACTGAGGTTCTTTTAACCCTAGCCAAAGACCAGAACAACTTTGAACTAACACTACTGAGGGCAGAGAGGGATTATGCTTGAGCCCAGTTGTCTGGTCTTCGGGGGGGATTGGGTTTCTCCCAAAGAGAATTGGCAATTGCTAATCAAAGCTGCCTTGAACTTTCAGGGGCAAGGGGCTTTGAATGAGATCTCTCAAAGGCATGTCACAATGAAGAAGGACTGGGAGTGGGTAGATGAGAACTGGAAGAAGTTGACTGATGCCTTGTTGTAGTTCGACGCGAAGGTCAAGAAGTGGGACCAACAGGTGTTGGAGCTAGAATCAGCATTGGTCTCCTTGTAGGATGAACTTGTTCGTCTATCCCCTCAGTGTTAGCCAAATCTGTACACGACCGTGCTTTTAGTTATGGCTATGGGGCTGGTGTGGCATGGCTCAGGTCCTTCCTATTAGTGAATCCTCATGTTGACCTTAAGAAATTGAGTCTTGAGGCATTCAAAATTGACCTAGTTTCACATCAGTTTGTGGATGCATTGTGCGTGACACCATGCTCGACACCTTCTCCGCTGCAACATCCATGCCCACAAATTCTACTGCTCCTGACTCTTAAGATCTTTTATCATTTTGTATCCCATGTACTCTTGTTATTGAACAATGTATGAACACTTGTCGTGATCCGCTGTGTTAGTTTTTTTTTATGTTTGGATGCTTGATGCTTGTTTTGTTAAACAATGTATGCTTCGTGCTTTTAATGAGTCGCTAAAGTGGACTACATTTTCCATCGTGAGTCTTTGGGCTCAATTAAAATAATAACCTGTGGGGGTGGTTTGGTTGTACCGTGAGTCTTTGGATTCATCTTTGGCATTCTGGGGGTTGCGGGGTCATTTGACCTATGTGCCCTTTTTGTTTCACCGTGAGACTTTGGACTCGACTTTGGCATTTGGTGGTTCACGGGGCCATTTGACATGCGTGCCTTTCTTTGTTTCACTGCAAGTCTTTGGACTCAGCATTGGTGTTTGGAGGGTTACAGGATCATCTGACCTGAGTGCCCTTTTGCTTTACCGCAAGTCTTTGGACTCACCTTTGGTGTTTGGAGGGTCGCAGGGTCATCTCACTTGGGCGCCCTTTTTGCTACACCGCAAGTCTTTGGACTCACCTTTAGTGTTTGGAAGGTCCCGAGGTCATCTAACCTAAGAGCCCTATTTGGTTCACCGCCAGTCTTTGGACTCGTTTTTGGCGTTTGGAGGGTTGTAGGGTCGTCTGACCTGGACTCCCTTTTCGGTTCACTGCGAGTCTTTGGACTCGCCTTTGGTGTTTGGAGGGTCGCGAGGTCGTTTGACCTGCACACCCTTTTTGCTTCACTGCAAGTTTTTGGACTTACTTTTGGTGTTTTTGGGGGGGGGGTCACTAGTCTTTGGACTCGACTTTGGCATTTGGTGGTTAGCAGGGTCATCTGACATGAGCACCCTTTTTGTTTCATCGTGAGTCTCTTGGCCTTTGGTGCTTGGGGGATCGTGGGGTCATCGAACTTGCATACCCTTTTTGCTTCACCTCGAGACTTTGGACTCACTTTTGATGTTTAGAGGGTCTTGGGGTAGTCTAGCCTGGGCACCCTGTTTAGTTCACTATGAGTCTTTGGACTCGACTTTGGTGTTTATAGGGTTGTGAGGTGGTCTGACCTGTGCCCTCTTTGCTTCATTGGGAGTCTTTGGACTCACTTTTGGTGTTTGGAGGGTCGCGGGATCTTCTGACCTTGGTGCCTTTTTTGTTTAACAACGAATCTTTGAACTTGCCATTGGTGTTTGGGAGTTGCGAAGTCGTCTGACTTGCATGCCCTTTTTGCTTCACCACGATTCTTTGGACTCGTCTTTGGTGTTTGGTAGGGTTGCAGGGTCGTTTGATTTGGGCTCCCTTTTTGGTTCACTGTGAGTCTTTAGAGTTGACTTTGGTGGTTAGGGGCTCATGGGGATGATTGACCTGGGTGCCCTTTTTGCTTCATCGCGAGTCTTTGGACTCGACTTTGGTGTTTGGAGGGTCACAGGATCATTTGACCTGTGCGCCCTCTTTACTTCACCGCTAGTCTTTGGAGTCGCCTTTGGTGTTTAGAGGGTGGCAGGGTTGTCTGACTTACATGCCCTTTCTGTTTCATCGTGAGTCTTTAGACTAGTATTTGGTGTATTGGGGTCGCAGAATCGTCTAACTTGCACACCTTTTTTGCTTCACCATGAGTCTTTGCACTCGACTTTGGTGTTTGGGGATCGCGGAGTCGTCTGACCTGGGTGACATTTTTGGTTCACCTCGAGTCTTTAGACTCGATTTTGGTGTTTGGCTGGTTGTGGGGTGGTCTTACCTGCACACCCTCTTTACTTCACTGCGAGTCTTTGGACTCACCTTTGGTATTTGGAGGGTTGCGGGGTCGTCTGACGTGGGCACCATTTTTGTTTCACCACACTCGACTTTGGTGTTAGGGGGGTTGTGGGGTTGTCTAACCTGCATGACCTTTTGGTTTCACCGCAATTCTTTCGACTCACCTTTGGTGTTTGGGGGGTTGTAGAGTCGTCTAACCTGCACGCCATTTTTGCTTTACCGCGAGTTTTTGGAGTCGCCTTTGGTGTTTGGGAGGTCGCGGGGTCGTTTAACCTAGGCGCCATTTTTGTTTTACCGCGAGTTTTTGGACTCGACTTTGATTTTTGGGGGGTCGCATGGTCGTCTGACTTGCGTTCCCTTTTTGCGCTACCATAATTCTTTGGACTCGCCTTTTGTGTTTTGGGGTTTGCCAAGTCATCTTACTTGCACACCCTTTTTGCTTCACCATGAGTTTTTGGACTCACCTTTGGTGTTTGGAGGGTCACAGGGTCATTTGACCTGCACGCCCTTTTTGCTTCACCGTGATTCTTTGGACTCGAATTTGGTGTGTGGCGGGTTGTGGGGTAGTTTGACTTGCGCACCCTCTTTGCTTCACCACAAGTCTTTGGACTCGCCTTTGGTTTTTGGAGGGTTGCGAGGTCATTTGAACTACGTGCCCTTTTTGCTTTACCGAGATTCTATGGACTCGCCTTTGGTGTTTGGGGGGTCGTTAGGTCGTTTGACCTGCGTGCCCTTTTTGCCTCACCTCGAGTCTTTGGACTCGCTTTTGGTGTTTGGAGGGTCACGGGGTCATCTTACCTGTAAGCCCTTTTTACTTCACTAGGAGTCTTTGGTCTTTGGGATGTCACGGGGTTGTATGACCTGGGTGTCCTTTATGATTCACCGTGAGTCTTTGAAGTCAACTTTGGTGTTTGGGGGGTCACGGGGTCATTTGACTTGAGTGCCCTTTTTGCTTCACCGCGAGTCTTTGGACACGATTTTGGTGTTTGGGTGGTCGTGGGGTCATCTTACCTGCGTGCCCTTTTTGCTTCACTGCAAGTCTTTGGACCCACCTTTGGTGTTTTGGGGGTCGCGCGATCATCTGACTTGTGCGGCCTCTTTGCTTCACCACTAGTCTTTGGACTTGCCTTTGGTGTTTGGTGGGTTGCAAGGTCCTCGGAACTGGGTGCGCTTTTTGTTTCACCCCGTGTCTTTGTACCTTTGGTGTTTGGGGGGTCATGGGGTCATCTGACCTGGGCTCCTTTTTTGTTTCACTACGAGTTTTTGGACTCGACTTTTGTGTTTCGGGGGTCACATGGTCATTTAACTTGCACACCCTTTTTGTTTCTACACATGCCTGTAAGGAGGAAAATAATCGCCGTTATTCATTATTCTTCATTGTCAAAATATACATAATCAAGGGTAAAATTTTTTTCAGGTGCTCTGTATTCCAGGGATGCTGCAATTCCTTCTCTTGCTCATCCTTTAGGAGGTATGGTCCTGACCGGTGGTTGGCTATTACAACGTAGGGCTTTTCCCATCGGGGACCAAGCTTTCACTCCTCCTTTGTCGTTACCCTGGTTTCTTTCAGTACAAGGTCGCCTGTCTTGAAGGTCTTAGGCATGACCCTTTTATTGTAATAGCGTTCTGTCTTTCTTTTATTCAAAACTGTTTGACCTCTGATTCTTCCATTTCTTCACTCAAGAGGTTGAAGTGCATTTTTATTGCATTGTCGTTCTGTGGGGGGTTAAGTGGTGAGTGAGATAAGTGGGTAACCCAACCTCTACCGGGACACTTACTCACTCCCATATGCTAAAGTGAACAGGGTTTCTCCAATTGGGGTCTTCTTTGTAGTTATATAAGCCCACAACACCCTTGGAAGCTCTTTTGCCCATTCTACTTTCTTTCTTTCTTCTTCTTCTTCTTCTTTTTTTTTTTTTTTTTCTATGAGCTTTTTCTTCAACATCCCTAGAAGGGCTTTGTTTGTGGCCTCTACCTGTCCATTAGCTTTAGGGTGTCCCGAGGATGAATACTTGACCTAAATCCTCAACTCTGTTCACCACTCCCAATTGTGTTCCGAATCAAACTGCTTCTCGTTGTCCTAGATGATGCTTTGGGGGATCCTGAACCGTTAGATGAAGTTCTTCCATAGAAATCTAGTGACCCCTCTCACGGTGACGGTCACTAAGGGCTCCGCCTCTGCCCATTGTGTGAAATAATCCATCACGACAATTATAAACTTCACTCCTCCCCTCCCTAGCGAGAAGGGCCCCACTAGATCGATTCCCTACTCGACGAACGGCCACGAGGTGGTAATGGAGGTTAGCTCTTCTGGAGGGCAATGTGGCAAAGGAGCAAACACCTAGCACTTAATGCATTTTTCACGAACTCCTTTATGTCCCTAAGGGTATTAGGCCAATAGTATCTCGCCCTTATGACCTTTCTAGCTAAGACCTTTCCTCCAAAATGATTCCTGCACACCCCTTCGTGTATTTCTACTATGACATATTAGGCTTCCTAGGGTGAGATGCATCTTAGTAAGGGGCAGGAAAGCCTCACCTGTATAGTATCTTGTTCACCTTAGTGAACCGCGCTGCTCTCCTTCTAACTTTCCTCGCCTCCTCTTTGTCGACCAAGAGTTAACCTTTATCCATGTACTTCTCTATCTCCCTCTCCCTAGCCCAATTGGGCTCTTTGAGCTCTACCCCATTAACTTCTCCCCTGACTGACGGGACTTTGATTATTATCTTCTCCATTTCCCATGGAAGGATAGACATCCATTCCTGACATTGCTTTTGCCATTTTGTGTGCTAAAGAATTGCTTCTTCTAGGTATTGGCATAATATTGAAGTATGAGAATTAGTCACAGCTCTCCCAGACTTGGTTAACGACCACTTGGGAATCGCCTTCATTTCAACCTCGGTAGCCCCCAATACTTTTGCAACAGAAAGTCCTATTATTAGTGCTTCATATTCAGCTTCATTGTTGTTTGTCTTGAACATGAGCTTCGCCATGTAATGGTATTCTCGCCCTACCTCGTCAATTATGTGGACCCTTATTCCCTCTCTAGCACGGTAAGAGGAGCCATCAATGAAGATCTGCCATAGTGTCCCAACGGGGGTGGCTGTTGCCTCTTGAGGGAAGCCATTGAACTCAATGATGAAGTCTGACAAAGCCTGCCCTTTCATCGCTTTCCTTGGCATGTAGTTGATGTCAAACTCACTGAGCTCAATCGACCAGTTGACCAGTCTTCCTGAACTATCGGGCTTCTGCAGTATTTTCCTAAGGGGGTGCTCTGTGGGTACTTTAATGGGATGGGTCTGGAAGTATGGTCGCAAGCTTCTAGCAACTATCACCAATGCGAATGCCAACATCTCCATTCGTGGGTACCGAGCTTCCACGCCTCATAGTGTAGTATATTGATGTTTGGGCTCCCCATTCTTCTTTGACTAGGGTTTCAAATACGGCGTGGGGCAACACTACTAGATACATGTACATGGTATTTTAAAAATGGTGGGCGAGATAGGGCGTGCTTCAACTCCTAGAACGCGTGGTCACATTCATATTTCCATGGGTGCACTTTATGTAGGACCCTAAAGAAAGGAAGACATTTATCCATAGACCTTGACACAAATCTGTTCAGAGCTACTACCCTTCCTGCCAGCCATTGGGTTTCGCTTATGTTCCTTGGCAGTTTTATGCTTTTGATTGCTTATATTTTTTTAATGTTGGCTTCAATTCCTCTCTCTGACACGATAAAGACTAGAAATTTTCCCGAGTCCATGCCAAATGCACATTTTGCCATATTCAGTTTCATTTGATACTAGTTGAGTACTGCGAAAAACTCCCTTAGGAATGTCAGATGCTGGGCGGGTTCCTTGCTATTCACTAGCAAGTTGTTGACGTATACCTCCATGGTCCGTCCAATCTATTTCTTAAACATTTGGTTTACTAGTCTTTGATAGGTTGCCCTAGCATTCTTCAAACAGAAAGGTATGACCTGGTAGCAGTAAAGCCCCCTCTCTATGATGAACGACGTCTTCTCTTTGTCTGCCAGGTTTGTACGGATCTGGTTGTACCTTGAGTAGACTTCCATAAAGTTTAGCTCGCAATGTCCGATTGTGGCGTCGAGAATGACGGCGATCCATGGCAAAGGAAAACTATCTTTCAAGTAGGTTTTGTTCAGGTCAGTGAAGTCTACACACATTCTCCACTTACCATTCGTTTTCTTAACTAGGAAGACGTTTGACAGCCATTTCAGGTAGCGAGGCTTTATAATAAACTTGACGACGAGGAGGCGATCTACTTCTTTAGTTATGGCTGCGTACTTTTATGCGCTAAATGTTCTACTTTCTTGATGGACTTTTCTGCATGCGGGGTCGACACACAATCTATGCTTGATGATTGCATTGTCGATTCTAGGAATGTCTTCGTGACTCCACATAAAAACATCCCTGTGCTCAATCAGTAATTGCTTCAAGGCCTCTCGAGTGTCTGGGGGGAGTCATGTTCCCACTTCTGTCGTTGTGTCTGGCCGCCTTAGGTACAACATTACTACTTCAATTAGCTCATTTACTTCTGCCTGCTGTAGGTTTTGTTCATTCCGTGTCTCCACACCCCGGTCAAGAAAGATTAGGGGCAGGGACGGCTATTTGTTTTGAGCCTAGTCCTCAGCGGTGCGAACCTCAGATCCTCCTAACTTTAACTCCTATACATAACATTCATGGGCTAAGGCCTGTTCGCCTCGTATCTCCCCTACTCCCGCCTCCTTTAGGAACTTCATCTTGTGGTGGTGCGTGGAAGTAATAATAGCCTTGAGCCTATTCAAGGTCTTCTTCCCCAATATGACTTTGTAAGATGATGCGGCCTTGACTACCAAAAAGTCAGTCATCATGGTGTCCGTGCATGCCCTTTTCCCATCGTGACAGGTAGGGTTATGGTGCCTACTGGCTGAATTGTGTCACCAGAGAATCCCTTCGAAGAGGTGGGTGAAGGTCATAACTTGTTGACGTCTACACCCATCCTGACAAATGCCTCATAGAACAAGATATATGCAAAGCTTCCACTATCAACTAGTATTTGCCTAGTAGTGTAATTGGCGACAAGAGGGTCACCACCAATGCATCGTCATTTAGGTACAGAACTCCCTCGCAACCTTCTTCCTTGAATGAGATTGTTGTTGTATGACTGGGTCGCGGATACTTGGGCGGCCTATGCATCATGTAGCTTTCTTCGTATCTCGCTCTGGGGCACATGCCCTTTTGCTAGAGGCAGAGGCACCACCTCCAGTGAACCTGCCAGCTATGGTTCAGATGTCTCCTAGAGGTGCATCATCACGATTGTTATGCTGGCAAGGAGGGTCGTGACCATCGTCTCTGATTGGAAGTTGCCTTTCCAAACTGTTGCTTCTTCAAGGATTGCGTCCTTGCTTTAACCACCACCTTAGCTTTTTGCGTTCAGCAATCATCCGCTCAAGCTCTCTCGTGCCTATCAACTCGGACACCCTTTTTTTCATTGCAGTGCAATCTTTTGTCCAATGGTTGTTCGTCTGATGATACATGCAAAGCACTACCCTGTTTTGGCTTGGGTTGATTCCCTTTTTTAGGAACCTTCTTTCTCTTGTACGTTCAAGTTATTATGGATAAGCCTGGAACCTGATCGCGTGGGGGCGCCTGTCTGTCGCACCTTCTCTCTTGGTGGCCTGAGCTAGTCTTCTTATCTCCAGCATTACTCTTACCATTCAACTTCATCTCTCATTTTCTTGGCTTAATGAGGGCTTACAGGGTGTCTTCTGCATTGACGAAATTGTTGGTTTTGTCTATAAGTTCTCTCAAGGTTGATGAGGTCTTCCTTGCCAACTCGGTTATGAATGGACTTTTGGGCCACACGCCTCCCAACTGGGCTACCCAGGTGATTTTTTCATCTTAGTCGTCAGTGGTCAACCTCACCTTGTTGAGTTGGGTAAGGTATGCTTTTAGGCTTTCCTTTTCTTTTTGCTTAATGGTCAAGAGGTATGCTGCAGGTCGTCGACGCCTTCTACTCGCCATAAACTATGTTAGGAATTGCTTGGCTAATTCTTCAAGACTGTCAATTGACCCAGGTCACAACGCTCCAAACCAGCCTTTCACCACATTCTTTAACGTTAATGGGAAAGCTTGGCAAGCTATCTCTCTAGGAAAACTATGGAGAGTCATATGTGCTTTGAAATTCTCTAGGTGATCGACCAAGGTCTCAAGATCCGTCGTAGATCTTGATTTGAGGTACTTTGAATTTCGGCAGAAGCAGCACGACCATCACTTTTGCACTCTAGGGTAGGTCCATGTGGTTCAGCAATTGTTCAACTGATAAAGATCCCCCCATCTTCTTCGCCATCTCTTCGTAACTCGTCGTGTAGCCTTTTCTTTTCCAATTCTTTGACATTTGTTCCTCCATTGCTCTATGTTTCTCCTTCGGCCTGCTCGTTATGGCTTCGCTAAGTTCAATGTTATGGCGTTTCAGTTCTTCATTCTCCCGCCGCAAATCCTCCATGACCCTCTGTAATTTCTTCTTTGTTTCTGTAAGTCATGCTTCCATGTCTGCAGTTGTCGTGTCACAGGTCACTTGAGAGTGTGTGGTTGGCATGTCGAAATCACGCTGGAATCCATTGAGAAACTAAAATGATACCTTCAGGATCCCACAAACAGTGCCATTGTCAAGGACGTGCTCCACGATCCACCAAAGCCCTCTATCTACAACAAACAAAGATGATGGTCGAGCGTGTCTAAGGCACCTTCAATGCCTAAGTCAGTGATATATAAAATGAGTTACCACTAAGATTCTTATTCAATGAGTAGTTACCTGCACTCGTCACCTTCTTACTGTATATATAGGTGCAATAGATTATCGATAAATTCCAATAATGATTATCCCCTTAGGTCTGATCGTATCAATGCTCTTATCACCTTATTCATTTGACATGATACTCATCCAGGAGATATGGGATTTATCCCAACTCTCTAGATTAATTATCTGTTCTATTACACTTGGAGGTTACCAAATGGAGTCGTGTTGGCCTCTAAGACCTACTCAATAACCTCGTTCTCGCTATCCATTAGGATGGGCCTCCAGACTGGGCATATTACCTATGAAGGGCTATAAAGGTCCCTCCAATAAGGGTGGCAATCGGCAGTTACAAGCAACTGATGCTACTGTTTTTTTTTTCCATTACAGGTAGTAAGTGTAACGAGAGGAGGAAGATGAACAGTTTTTTTTTTTTTTTTTGTGATGGATTCAAGCTGTGGGCTGCAAAATGGATTAGGCCATGTTTTAAATTTATTTTGGGCCATCTGTATTCTTGTATTAAAAAAAGGGGGCATCTGGGTCATTTTTTGCCCAACATCTAGGTTGAGCACCCTGGAGGGTAGCCCGTGGAGGGTAGCCCGTGGGCTTTTTGTTAGTCTTGTATGCTATGTTAAAAAAAAAAAACCGGACGCAAGTTTTTTTTTAAAAGTTGGACCATTTTATTTTGGCCCAACAATAAGGACCATGATACGTGCATGGCCCAAGGCCTCTCTATGTGCATGCTTGGCCCAAAGGGTTGTAGCCCAATGCACTGGGCGCACACACAACCCATCCAAGCTTTGTGTTCTGTTTGGGTCATTAGATGCCAAAGTGTTGAATGGTGTTTTGAATCTAAGCCCTCACATACAAGGGAAACGAGCTCAACCATTGGGACGAAACTCATTGTTTGTAGTTTCCTGAATTTTGTGTTTTAAATTTATTCAGCAAATACTTATGCCACATGAATATTTTTTCTGAATTTTCTTTTGGCATGAATTTATAATATTTCATTGGTTATTGAATACTTGCATGCCATGATATTATGAGATTATGTTTGTCACTATTCTTAGGCATTTTATTTTATTTTATAAATTGCCTAGATTATATTTTCGATTAATAATAATTATTTTATCACTAGTATTTGTAAGGCTAATTTTAGGTGTTAGTCTTCAAATTTTTAGGTTGTGATAAAATAGAGGATTAAGTAACTGAGTTTGTATTGTCCATGCTTACAATTAGTCCCAAATGAGTTTCTTTGATATGAGAAGAAATTGTTTTTACGTGTGACTGACTCGGTAGAATGCTTATCTTAGTGGGAGTATGATTGTGATTGATTTAGAATTAATCACATATATGATATAAATTTGTATGAAAATTAAGTTAGAAATTAATAATTAGGCATTGTGGCTCAAGAGATAATAGGAAGTTTAGTGAATTTTTTCTATCTTGCGATGTGTGTTAATTATTTTTATTCTAACTTAGATTGACGTAGCAAATTTCTTAGATGTGTGTACAGTTAAAAGCACGTAGGATAGTAACTTTGAGATAACTGAGAAGAAAACCTAGAACTTGCTAGTATATCTTGCTAGTATATCTTGCTAGTAACTATTACTCAATGCAGGGGTGGGGGGCAGATTGACCCCAGCGGGGCCCCGGCCCCCACTCCGCACTCCTCCCCTTTTTAATATAAAAAATTATAAATTTTAATATTTATATAACTAATTTATATAAATATATTGTGTATAGATATATACAAGTTGTTAAAAACTTGAATTCAACTTCAAGTTAATGGATTGCCTTGGCCTCCTAGGCCAACTATTATATAGGAGGCCAAGGCAATACAATAGTGATAGTTAAGCAATGTGGGACTATAGGCCAAAGCAATCCAAAATATAACTCTAATGAGTTTATATTTCTTTAAAATGTATAAAATTTAATTTATGATTTTAATTATACTATAATTTGGGTGTAGAAAATATTTTTAGACAATGGCTTGAAGGGGGCGGGGCGGGGTGCGGTTTCAACCCTCCTGAGTAGTGGGGCGGGGCGCGGGGTATGAAACCCTCCCACACGCATGGTGCGAGTAGCACCCCTAAGTCAAACAACCTATTTGTCAGTATGAACAAGATTAAGAACATATTGAGAGATGTAGACATGGGATTTTGCCCACTATGTGCGGTGCGAGTGAGAGATGTAGTAAAGTGGCGTCCATAGTTGGCACCTCTTACCGTTCCCTTTCTCTTGGCCAGGAGTTATGAAGGGGCTTAATAGCCACTTCATGAGTCTTGATGGTTAGCCCTTAATAACTAGCCAGGAGTTACAATTGCGGAGGCTACATATAGCTCCTCCCCTTTTAGAAGAGGCACTTTATGCGCAAATAGAAAATCTCTCTAAATTATAGTTTTCTCTAGTCCTGACATTTAAACTGTGAAATTTATGAGTGTTATTCTAATATTACCACATAGCACACTTCACTATTGAAGAGGATGATTCCGAACGAACAACACCGACCGTAGAAGTCCGTGGAACAACCGCACTTTATTTGCAATTTGTTGCTCGAGGTAAATGCTTCCATTGTACTCTGATGGTCTGACCTACAGTATTTCTGACATGTACCATTACTCAAACAGAAATAGAGCAATATGCTCTCCAAATTTGTAGAGTGGTATAAAATTCCTCCAAACTCAGTCTATTAAATGAATACGCATGCACATGTAAGTTATTGGACTAAATTAAGAAAATGCTTATCAATTTAGTAGACTGAGTTAGAGGAGTTTTTACCTATTTAAAATTAATATCTGCAACATGCGATTAATGCAGTTTAGTTGGACCTCCAGCCTACTGGGTTTTGCAATTTGTTCCAAGTCGATATCATACATTCTTCCAATTTGAGACCTTGCACTCGTCTAGGTGTGCACTGCAAATAGAATCATGGGCCTTGCAGAGTTTGATTCAGACTTGATCTTTGGGCTTCTTCTTACTTGGGACGGAACTTGGTCATCCACTCCATTACATCAAGATGGCCTTCTAGATGAGTCAGACGATCTTGTTGAAATTAGATCTAGTAGATTTGTGCCATGTATCTCGTATCTTCACTAGCTCAAGTTACATTTTGACTTGAAAGAGGGGCATACATTGGAGAGCGAAAAAACCCCAATTTCAAATATGACCGACTCAAGTCGTAAAAAATAGGACCGACTCTGTTGGGTTTGGGGAATTAAAAGCAAAACAAAACTCCATCTTCAATATGTTTGCAAGCTTTGCTTGCTCAAGTTTGTGAAAAATATGATCGACTCCATTTGATTCAAGGATGGGGCATACATGCCTTTAAGGACCAAAGCAGCACCTCCAACAAAAAATATACCAGGCTCAAGATACACCAAACTCAGTCCACCGTAAAGCCATTATAAAAACAAAAAATTTTCATAACCTTTTATTATTCACTCATATTCTACACTTCATCTTTTTTTTTTAATTTTTTTTATCAAATATTTTTTATATGAATAGTGAATAAAAAATTTGAAATATTTAAAAAAATAAATTCAAAAATAAATTTTAAAAAAATATTAAAAAATATAAAGTGTGGAATATTAATAAATAGTAAGAAGTTGTTTAGCAAAACTCTTATAAAAAAAAAAAAATAGGAGAGAAAAGAAAGGAAAAGACGAGGTGAGGGAGAAAGTGAAGTAAGGCACGCAAAAGGAAAGGTGAAGTGACTTAAAGCTGATATTTCTCATCCACCACCCACAAAGCCTCAATAAATGAGACTTTCCTATCCAATACATGAAATGGGAATGATTAGATCTGAAGAGGGACCTCGGGGTAGACATTAAACTACTTGGAGGGCTGTCATGGAAAGCTTCCTCTACCTCAACCCAGGAGGTTCCATAGTGATTATTTCTCTAGGCAAATAGGCCATCGACCTCCATTGTATAAGAGATTGTACAAATCACCTATTATAGTATATTTGTCCTCTAAACACCTCATGGACGTAGATTTATGCTAAACCATATAAATATATTTGTCTCCCTCTTATTTACTTTTTATTTATTATTTGCTGCCATGGATGAACTCAAGTATTGACGCACAAGCGACCATCCGGCCACTATCATAGGCCGGGGATGATTCTTTTTTCCATCTAGCCAGTTGATCCTAATTTGTGCTTTAACACAACTCATAACACATTACGCTAATCCAATAAATCCAATCTCTTTTTTTGGCTAGATAAAACGGGAAGAAGTAGGCGATCGGAGGTGGAATTTTATTTTATTTTTTGATACATTGGAGTGGGGATACGACGCATAGTTCTCTTAGTAAAAAAATAAAGTGTTGCGAATTAATCCAAAATATCTTAGCGTGGAATTCCATATTTAAGTGTGACTATAGCTGTCAATTTCTAGCAGTAAACCGGACAGAGAGAACTTAGACAGAGAAAAGTCGCATGCGCTCCCTCAAAAGTCATATAGCTTATTACATATTATTTGATGCAGTGAACTGGTTTAGTGCCCAACAGTAGTGCCCTCAAACTTCAAAGAGCGTGATATTGGTTGTCATATTTTGGTGCCTCCTTCGTTTGCTACATGCCGTATAAGTTTTTCTGAAAAGAAGTGAACAATTAAGCCAAGACAAGCCATGCTCGTCAGTCTCTCCCGTCGCCTACTGAACCCCACGAACCACTTGGTTTCCTGGTCCACCAAAAGCTTCAACTCATGGGCATTAGCTATCAGAAATGCTTCTTCTCCACAGAAAGCCTTGTACCTATACTCGAAAATGCATCAGTTATCTTTCCCATTTGATAGCTTTTCGCTTCATTTCACAATAAAAGCTTGTGCCCAGTTGCAGAGCCGGATCATTATTCAACACTTCCATGCCCATATTATCAAGATAGGCTTCTGTTGTCACGTCTACGTAGCCACGTCTATGCTTCATGCGTACGTTGTCACGTCGTTTGAGAGTGCCTGCTTGCTATTTGATGAGATTCCGGAAAGAAATACAGTCACCTGGAATACGATGATTTCCGGGTATTCGAGGACAGGGGATGTGGAGAGAGCGCGTGCAGTTTTTGAGGAAATGCCACTGAGGGATGTCGCGTCGTGGTCTGCCATGATAGCTGCGTACGTGAATAGCGGGAATCCTGACCGTGGGTTAGCACTCTTTAGAGATATGATGGCGTGTGAGACTTCAAAACCTGACCAAGTCACTGTCGGATCAGTTCTATCGGGGTGTGCCCACATGGGTTCTCTTGGAGTTTTGGTGGGGAAATCAGTCCATGGGTTTATCACGAAGAATGGGTGGGAGTTAAATGTGGAACTTGGTACAGTTTTGGTTGGCATGTATACCAAATGCGGCTACATGAAGAATGCATGCCAGGTCTTTGAACTGATGCCAGAAAGGAATGTCGTGACTTGGACTGCGTTGATTTGTGGGTCGGCACAAAATGGCTTCAGCAAAGAGGCATTGACTTTGTTTGAGATGATGCGAACAGCTGGTGTAAGACCCAACGAATTGACTCTAACTGGGATTCTTAGTGCATGTATGCATACAGGATTAGTCGAGGAGGGCCGTAAATATTTCAAGATGATTGAAGAATGTGGCTTGGAGCCAAGAATCCAACATTATGGGTGCATGGTTGATATGCTAGGTAAGGCGGGACTGTTAGAGGAGGCTTATGAAATTATTAGGACAATGAGATGGGAACCCAATGCTGTTGTCTGGGGTTCATTCTTGTCAGCTTGTAGGGAGCATAAGCAATTTGAGATGGCTGAGAAAGTAATTGATCAGGTGTTGAGGATAGTAAAGCCAGAGAATGATGGAGGGGTTTATTCCCTTATTTCTGATTTGTATGTTCTGGGGGAGAAGTGGGATGAAGCAGAAAGGTTGAGGAAATTAATGGCTGAAGAAAACGTGAGGAAGGCTAGAGGCTCTAGTTTCATCAGAAGCCGGTAACTCTATTGATGGGAAACTCTACTATTTCCTCTGTTGTTGGCAAACTCTATTGAATTGGTGCGACTATTAACAACTTAGGAACCATTCGAGCATTATCATCATCATAATTTCCTTTAAATAGATTAGTTGATGTTTTAGATGAAGTGGTGCAATAAGTATAAGTAGAAAGAATAGAAGTTTAGGTGGCTTATACTCGGACATCCTAGGTTTGAGTTAGGAGTTTTCCCAGATTATAGACAATTTTGATAGGCGAGTCTTGGGTATACTCCTAGCTACGATCCGAAAGGTTTACTTTGATGAGGTTCAGGTCATGAAAAAAGGTTGATTATACTCTGCCAGTGATCAAAGGTTCTGAAATGCTACATTTTGGTGTGTGGTACAAGGCAAATTATCATTGTTTTCAAGTCTCATCCCAAAGCTAACTGGATGACAGGAAGATCATGATTGATGGTTTATCTTCAGTGCAGGTGGATGCTGACATTCCCAGATCGACTAACCATTTGTCTTTTAACATAGGTCCAAACATCTTCTGCTCACTAAACGATATCACTATTGTCAGTCCAACATTTATAAACTTGTATTTATTCGTCTTCCTCTAACTGAGGCTCTTGTCAAGCAATCTTCCAGTTTGCTCTACATAACGAATCATCTTTGTGTGTGAAGACTTTATCGAGCAGGACTCCTAGTTAATTATTTCTTTGAAAAACTCTATATGCAATCAGAAAGGCGCAGGTGCAGGGGACTTGGTTTTCATTTCATCCTCCTTCTCCCAAGTGGCTTCTTCAATGTCAGTGATTTTGTGAAAGCACTTTCACCAAAGGAATTTTCCAATTCCTAAGTTCATTTTCTTTACAATCTATAATTTGAACAGTGTGAGCCTCGCTTGAGATGTACTGTGCATCTCTTTTGGTCGATTTTCTTCTGAGTCCAAGGGAGCGGTGGTTGGAGAATCTAGTGGTGGGGCGCGTGGCTATCATAGGAGGTCGGGAGGCAGCAGATCGGTACATCTCAATGCTATGGATGGAAAACAAACAAAATATCAACAAAAAAAAAAAAAACCGATGGACAGATCCGGAGTGAGGCGGACAAAGGGCGGGTCCCTCTGGACAGAGATGGGAGGGTTATTCCGGCATGAGAGAGGGAGAGAGGGAGAGAAGTTCATGTACATTTATCGATTCTCCTCGTGCTGTTGGTAATTATGTCTGAAAAATATTATATAGTATACCTTTGGTCCCACTCATATCCTACTTTATTGTCTGATATTATCCATCAATATTTTAGTTTATTATTTTAAAAAATAATGATTATTCTAATGGTTGATGAATCATACTAAACGAGCCTATAGCGATAAAAAGTGGAATGAGAGCATGCAACATAACTCTATTATCTATTCTTAGTCCAATTAATGTTTGAGCAGGTAAAGAATTTTCAAAACTTTTATAATTTCATTTTTAAACATTACTCAAACTCAAAACAGTTTATTAGTTTTAAATTTTTAACTTTTTAATCTAATAATTATCCAAATATAAAAATCAATACAACTTTTACAAACTTCAAAAGAAAAATTATATGCAAACAAATTTTTCTTTTTTCTTTTTCTCTCATTTCCAGGTGTCTGAACCTTCCGAAAATGCACACTAGAGCCCTATGCCTAAGTTTTTCTTCCTTTATGGGTCAAGATCCCTAAGTTTTTCTTCCTTTATGGGTCAAGATCCATGTTCCACTTAGTTGTAAAATGTTCATTGCCAAGAAAAATAAAAAAAGGTGTAGACTTGTTCATTTACAGATTAAGTTTGTTTGACTAATAATGGGCTGGAAATAGGTCCAGTTAGCGCATCCTAGCCCATGCCACGCCTACCTACATTGGATATTTGATACATTTTATAGCAATCCCACTTTTATCTTTCAGAAGCCTATCCTGTTTCAAAAGAACTGGTTGGTCGAGGACTGGAGATGAACTCACTGGCATTCTCAGTTGGGACTGTGAATCCCAGAAAGTTTAGCACACCCAAAACAAGATCACTCATAAAAGACTTTGATTCCACAAAAGCATCAAATATCAGTTTCTCAAGCCAATCCAAAAACAGCACTTCGCCTCCTGCAACCCAGCAAAATGCNTGATGAGGTTCAGGTCATGAAAAAAGGTTGATTATACTCTGCCAGTGATCAAAGGTTCTGAAATGCTACATTTTGGTGTGTGGTACAAGGCAAATTATCATTGTTTCCAAGTCTCATCCCAAAGCTAACTGGATGACAGGAAGATCATGATTGATGGTTTATCTTCAGTGCAGGTGGATGCTGACATTCCCAGATCGACTAACCATTTGTCTTTTAACATAGGTCCAAACATCTTCTGCTCACTAAACGATATCACTATTGTCAGTCCAACATTTATAAACTTGTATTTATTCGTCTTCCTCTAACTGAGGCTCTTGTCAAGCAATCTTCCAGTTTGCTCTACATAACGAATCATCTTTGTGTGTGAAGACTTTATCGAGCAGGACTCCTAGTTAATTATTTCTTTGAAAAACTCTATATGCAGTCAGAAAGGCGCAGGTGCAGGGGACTTGGTTTTCATTTCATCCTCCTTCTCCCAAGTGGCTTCTTCAATGTCAGTGATTTTGTGAAAGCACTCTCACCAAAGGAATTTTCCAATTCCTAAGTTCATTTTCTTTACAATCTATAATTTGAACAGTGTGAGCCTCGCTTGAGATGTACTGTGCATCTCTTTTGGTCGATTTTCTTCTGAGTCCAAGGGAGCGGTGGTTGGAGAATCTAGTGGTGGGGCGCGTGGCTATCATAGGAGGTCGGGAGGCAGCAGATCGGTACATCTCAATGCTATGGATGGAAAACAAACAAAATATCAACAAAAAAAAAACCGATGGACAGATCCGGAGTGAGGCGGACAAAGGGCGGGTCCCTCTGGACAGAGATGGGAGGGTTAGTCCGGTATGAGAGAGGGAGAGAGAGAGAGAAGTTCATGTACATTTATCGATTCTCCTCGTGCTGTTGGTAATTATGTCTGAAAAATATTATATAGTATACCTTTGGTCCCACTCATATCCTACTTTATTGTCTGATATTATCCATCAATATTTTAGTTTATTATTTTAAAAAATAATGATTATTCTAATGGTTGATGGATCATACTAGACGAGCCTATAGCGATAAAAAGTGGAATGAGAGCATGCAACATAACTCTATTATCTATTCTTAGTCCAATTAATGTTTGAGCAGGTAAAGAATTTTTAAAACTTTTATAATTTCATTTTTAAACATTACTCAAATTCAAAACAGTTTATTAGTTTTAAATTTTTTACTTTTTAATCTAATAATTATCCAAATACAAAAATCAATACAACTTTTACAAACTTCAAAAGAAAAATTATATTCAAACAAATTTTTCTTTTTTCTTTTTCTCTCATTTCCAGGTGTCTGAACCTTCCGAAAATGCACACTAGAGCCCTATGCCTAAGTTTTTCTCCCTTTATGGGTCAAGATCCCTAAGTTTTTCTTCCTTTATGGGTCAAGATCCATGTTCCACTTAGTTGTAAAATGTTCATTGCCAAGAAAAATAAAAAAAGGTGTAGACTTGTTCATTTACAGATTAAGTTTGTTTGACTAATAATGGGCTGGAAATAGGTCCAGTTAGCGCATCCTAGCCCATGCCACGCCTACCTACATTGGATATTTGATACATTTTATAGCAATCCCACTTTTATCTTTCAGAAGCCTATCCTGTTTCAAAAGAACTGGTTGGTCGAGGACTGGAGATGAACTCACTGGCATTCTCAGTTGGGACTGTGAATCCCAGAAAGTTTAGCACACCCAAAACAAGATCACTCATAAAAGACTTTGATTCCACAAAAGCATCAAATATCAGTTTCTCAAGCCAATCCAAAAACAGCACTTCGCCTCCTGCAACCCAGCAAAATGTAAACCCAACCCTCCTAGGGAGAAGAGAAGCACTTGGTTTTGGCTTCTGTTTTGGCTTGCTTGAGGCTCTCCTGCAACCAGAAGCCAGTGCAGCAGCAGCCAACGCAGCTCCATGTGAACTTACTGCAACACCTTCAGGCCTCGCCTTCTGCGATAAAGTTGTTGGAACTGGCCCCGAGGCTATCAAAGGACAGCTGATTAAGGTGACATCTAATTATATCTAATTTTACCATGAGAATTGCATTGTAAAGATGGCTATCGAGCTGCTGTGAGTATGATGGTCTTGGAGCCCTTCTTTCTATGATATATTATATGCTTATTATATGTCATAAGGGGTATGATGTTTCAATGAATGAACTGGGAACAGGCACACTATGTTGGCAAATTGGAGAATGGGAAGGTTTTCGACAGCAGCTACAATCGTGGAAAGCCTCTTACATTTCGTGTCGGTGTTGGTGAGGTATTTATGTGTAGAACACTCCCTGTCTATTTCTTCAATTACTAATTTTAATAAATTTATCTATAAAGAAAATAACTGGCAATCAGGGGCGGAACCAGAAATTTTAATAAATTATGTATAAAGAAAAGAACAAACAATCCGGGGCAAAAAGTTGTACAAAGAGACCAAGAAATCTTCTTTTCTTAGAACCTTACTCTTCCATCTATAAATCAACTCTATATTGCAATAAATGGAAATGAAACTATTTTTATTTTCAGATTATTAGTAATCCCATAATAAGTAGTTTCCATCTCCTCACTTTTCAAAATTTGTAAATGGCTCTTGATAGGGCAGAGCTCTCCATTTTTTGCATGTTTGTTGTTGAGACTTTGAAAGCATCAGATTCACAGAATCACACTTAAAGGTTGATTTTCATGGATCTCATAGGTCATCAAGGGCTGGGACCAAGGAATTCTAGGAGGTGATGGAGTACCTCCCATGCTTCCTGGTACAAAGAGAAATCATCCATGAATCCATCTTCCTTGCAATATAATTTTTGTAACATGCATTTAGAAATTTTGTCCTGCTTGCTTTAGGGGGGAAACGCACACTAAAGCTTCCTCCAGAACTTGCATATGGCATTAGAGGGGCTGGGTGCAAAGGAGGTTAGCTATGTCATCTTTGACAATGCCATTTCTTTACACCTGATCAATTTCCCCAGTTACATTTAAAGTAGGTTACTCACACATCTTAAGCCTTTAAGTTTACATTGTATTTGCAGGTTCCTGTGTTATTCCACCGGATTCCGTTCTCCTCTTCGATGTGGAGTTTGTTGGCAAGGCATGAGAAGTAGCAGCCACTGGCCAAAGAGCAAGGTCTCTGAGTAACCTTCTTTTATTATTTTTACTCTTAAAGAGGAGAAA
>QEOT01003662.1:190031-218658 GCA_003123785.1 Pterocarya stenoptera | reverse complement strand
TTGAAATAAAACCTCTTTGTATTCATATTCTTTCAAGTAACAGTTTGACTATACAACTTATCATTTTCCAACAAAACATTGATAGACTCAGGGCCCTCTTCTAACCAGTATTGATCATTACTGCTATACGATGCCATTTTAGCCAAATGATGAGCCACTTCGTTGCTTTCACGGTAATTAAATCCAATCCTCCACGAGCCACAAGATTTCAGACACTGCTGCAGATCTTCAACAATCTGACCATACCAGGAATCATTTTCTCCCTCCCTCATCACGGCCTCTATCACCTCCTTTGCATCCCCCTCAAAAAAGACATCCCAAAAACCCAATTCCCTACACATCTCCATTGTCTCCCACAGTGCCATACTCTCTGCAGCAAAAGCAGAGTTGGTATACCTCCTATTAGCACATTTTGCAGCAACCAATTTACCCTTTGAATCTCTGATAGCAATCCCAATCCCTACTGATTGTAGCGTCTCATTTAGAGCAGCATCAAAATTTGCCTTCAAGCTTCTACCCTCTGGTCTATTCCATCCCAAACATCTTCTTTCAGTACCACCACCTTTTGTCCCTCCATCCCCCTTTCTTTTTGCCTCAATGTATTCCTCTCGGCCTGTAATGGCTATCTGTACAACCCGAGCAGGAGTTAAGAATTTTTTATCAAAAACAAACTTATTCCACCGCTGCCATATATTCTTCATTATCATTACCATTTTTTCTATATTTTCTGTATTCAACTTTCTATACATCTCTATCCATAGCTGTAAAAAATTGCTCCCCCTTGTACCCCACTTTCTAGCTGGACTTCCCTCTTCAGCCCAAACATCAGAAGATGCTGGACAATTCCAGATAGCATGCATAACTGTTTCCTCTTCCAGCTGACATATAGGACATAGAGGCTCTTTTACAATATTCTTCTTCCAAAGATTCATATTAGTAGGCAAGATGTTATTTGCTGATTTCCATAAGAAATGCTTCACGGACCCAGCTATATCTAGATTCCACAATTGTTTCCACATTATATCTTCTTTTTCAGTTTCGGATGTCTCCCCAAACAATCTTCCTCTTTCCTCTTGCTCCATGTGATAAGCACTTCTTACAGAGTATTGACCATCTTTTGCAGGCCCCCAAATCAATTTATCCGCAGCCCCCATTCGGCTAATAGGAATTGAGATTATCAAATTAGCCTCATCTTCATCAAAGATCTGTTTAATCAAATCTTCCTTCTATACTTTACCCCCCTTATCAATAAGGTCACTTACTAGAGCATCCTTTTGCAGCAATTTAATCTGTGATTGAACACATCCTGTAATTGGTTTTGGTAACCATTTTTGGCCCCATATGTTAATGGTCTCACCATTTCCCACCCTCCATATGTTAATCGGTTTTGCAGCATTTAAACTTGGTTGAAGGCTAATCTTGAGAGAGTATAAGGTTAAACTCATTTCTACTTCATGGATTAGACACAAGAATCAAACCCATTAGGGGTGCACTTCGGTTCGGTCCCCCCGCTGCCGCCGGAGGGGGGGGGACTGAACATATTTAGGGACCGAACCAGACCGGTAGCTATTAGTCCAGTCTGATTTGGTCGGATCGTTTGGCCCGGCCAAATTATTTTTTTATTCTTTTATTCTTAAAAATAAAATAATAAAAAAGTTATTTAAAATACTAAATTAAAATTAAGTGAATTATTAATCTAGATTATACAACTAAATTAATAAAATTATATGGTCAATAATAATAAATTAGATGAAAATTACATTATTAACTTATATAATTACTATATAATTAGTTAATTGATAGAATATTGATTTGTTAATAACATATTTAAAATTTTATATGTTTAATGGTGATAAGTTAGATGAAAATTACTTAATAAATTACACAATTATTATTATATAAATAATATATATATATAAAATAATTTTTTTTTAATTCGGTCCGGTCTGGAGTGGAAAACTCCTAAACTGGGACCGGACTAGCCCAATTTCAGTCCTCTATTTCAGTCCGGTCCGGACCGACCGGCTAACACCCCTACACAAGATGTTCGGAAATTGTTATCGACATAGCTTTTGTCTCTAGGCTGCCATCATGGACCAATTTATGTTTTTATGGTTGATGATGTAAGCTGATTTGAGTGTGAAATCTCTACTTTTTCTTGGAGATCAAGATCGGCTTCTCTTTGGTATGAAGTTGGGGGAGGACTGAATGAGAATATAGGCAGGGTTGAGAGAGAGAGCCCTTTGCTATAAAGAAACCAAGTTAGAAATAATAGAAGAGAGCCAATGAGCAATGATATGGGAAAACTCATAGATGATATTTTGACAAGATCTCAATCATAGAAAGTTTATGGTGTTTCCAATTTAGGAGTTAAAAGCGATAAAAGAATGCTTATATGCATCACACAATTCTCCACAACTAGCTCGTTTGGATAGCGAAAGTATTTCATTTTATCATTACAACTTTTTTAAATTCTCACACAAAATATGATAAACAAATCAATTTTTTCAAATTCTAAAATAATAATAATATTAAAAAATAATATTCGAACAATATTTTATTCAACTTGTAACTTTTATTTAAAATCATCTCATTTCACTATCAAAACCACACCTAAAGATAATAGTAAATAGAAAAAAGAAGAAACCATCAAATGCTCTAAGGGCTAGGGCAAAGTCCAAAGGAATAACAGTAACAACTTTAATTCCAATATAGTTGATATGTTTAATAACATATTATTTTCAACATGAAAAAATTCGAAAAAAACTACAAACGTTACTGTTCATACAATACTTATAATTTATTTCTATTTTTTTCACTGCGAGACTTTGCCTATGTATCACTTTTTTTTTCCAATAAAATGTTGTAAAAAAATTTCTTACATCATTAACGTAGCAAGTATGGTTTATGGATATATGTCACATTAATCTATAAAATTATGTTTAGTTAACAGTAAATTAAAAAAGTTTGGTAATGTGGTTTCAGTTAAGTCCAAAGTGGAGCAGGAACATCCGTATCTTTGACGAGAGGACTGACTCTAGAGCAGCCAAACGGACACTAATTAGACACGCTCTCAAAGGTATATAAACGCAGAGAGGAGAGTGAATTAAAACCTTGCTTCAAAACCCTAACGGCCCCCCGCGGAGAAAGAAAAGCGAAGGCTGTTTGTTAGAAGAAGAGGAGAAGAGATGGCGAAATCGATGAGGTCGAAGAGAGAAAAGAGGCTTCGGGCAATTCGGAGAGAGATTGTGGAGCCCTTCTACGACAACAAAGACTCCGCTAAGCTCGCTGCTCAAGAGGCTGCCCTCGCCGCCCCTAAGCTACCCGTGCGTCCCCCCCCAAATTCCACCGCTGCTATGGACCTAACCACCACCACCGCCAATAAGACTGACATTAGCTCTACGGCTTCAATCTTCTCAGTTAATGCGATGGGTAAGCCTCTCTCTCTTTCTCATATCTCGCTAGAACATATTTCGACTCAACGTTTTTTGCGCCATAACCATTAGCTATATTTGCAGAACTCATCACTAATTGGATTATGCGGCGTTGGTTTTTTCTTGAATCTAGCTATGTGATTCTCTAGTATACGTCCTATCCATGTACTGGGTGTGCCTTTGGCGCTTTTTAACGAATTTTGTTAGTTTAAATTGCAAGATATGGGTTTTAATCAGTATTTCACTGGCTTATTCAGGCCCTGAAATCGTAGCTGATTGTATGTATTTGTACCCAATTGCTTTACTCACTGTCCTTTCTGTCGTTTTTATTGTATATGCGTGTGTGTATTGAGGGAGGGGTGGAGGGAGGATTTCTATCACAAATTCGTGGGTGCACGATTGTGCGATAGGCTCACATTAGAGGGGCCACCATGGCCGCTCTGCTGCTCTAAATTTTCTAGGTTGACAAAGTACTATTAACCGGTTTTGAATGGGACCTAAGCAATTGGTTGCCAGAGCAGAGTGAGGCACTAACGTTGGTAGTCATTTATAACAATCTAATGGAACGCTCAAGTCACATGACCTGTACTTCAAAAGGACTAGCAAATGATCCAATTGGAGCCCCATTGAAATATTATAAAGAGCAAGAACTTCTCATTCTCAAGCAATGTGAGATCTCATATACTACCTACCTTGTCCTCTTATCATATGGGGTATCACAATCTCCCCCCCTTAAATCGTCCTTGTATGGCTCATCCATCGTTGGTGACATGACTCAAGTCCTACATTTCTGGTTAGTATAGGTTCTGATACCATTTGTAATGTCCTAATGGAAGACCCAAGTCACATGACTTATACTCTAGAAGGACTAGTCGATAATACAATTGGAGTCCCATTAGAACATTATAAAGAGAAAGAATCTCCCTCCCAAGTAATGTGGGATCCTCATACACCACCTACTTTATCCTCTTATCATATGGGGTATCATGCCTACGCTTTTTTATGTCTACTATTACTAAAAAAAAAAAAAGTGGCTTATGATGTAGAACTCATTACTCACCAGGACCCATGGTATTTCTGTAGTTTGTATATACATATTGAGAGGGAGGAGGGAGGGAGGGCGAGCAGGAGAGGGAGAGAGGTGCGTGGGGGATGCCGTGCCCGCTCTGCTGCTCTAGTATTTTTCAGCCTTAGCAATAGGATTATAGGTATCTCTACTATTGATCGAAAAAATGATTGTAGGTTATTTATCTCTGTTATTGCTTATTAAAAAATTTGGCTTATGATGTAGAGCTCATTACTCAATCTATGTTCCATCCTCCAAAATGTTTTTGGGTTCATTTTAGCTTCATTTAAAATGCTTGGATGTTACCCCTGGTACTTCAGCATAAGTCACCTAGCAAAAGAAATAGAAAAGCAACAGCTTTGCATAAAATACAAAGCTCTTTCTGTACGACCGAAAAATACATGTTAAGGGGGTAAACTGAAGCTTATTTTCCTTAGCAACATGCTTAGCAACTATTTGTGCAATTTTAGTTTCTGCCTTCTTACTATTCCTTCTATGCTTAAGAACAAAAGTAACGTAAGAATTGCATCCTGTTCATAAAATAGGACACAATATACCTGTTATTTTGTATTTCATTTACCGATAAAAAAATATACCTTTTATCACTTTTTGTTGACTTTGGTCATTCCATGGAATTATCAGAAGCTAACTTGTTGGTGATTCTTTGTGTTTTACATGAAAATGATTTTTTGTGTAGAATCTAGCAAAAGTGGAATATGAGTATTAGAATAGTGCATGATTTTGCTCCAACTGCTATTTGACAAAGGGTGACTATTTGAAGGTTGAAAAAATGGCTCACACTACTTTCAAGTTTGATGATCTGGATGTTTTTATTATCATTTTTCAGATGTGGAGATGGCTGATGGTAATCAAAGCATAGTTTCCTTAAAGCCTGTTGGTGGAATAGGGAAAAAGTCCAAAAGAAAGTTCAAGGTGGGTAAAGGCAAGCGCCGCGGGAAGGGCATCGGGAGGAAGCGTCACATTTAATTCCATAGCAGATATTGGTAATGACTTCTCTTCCGGTGTTGATGCTCTGTCGAAGCCAGTGTGCGATCACTGTACTTATAAGACGTGCGCTCTGCATTTTGTTTTTAAGTTTCTTAGGTATTAAGTTAAGAAAGTTGTTAATTTACATGAATTGTAACTGTCCTTTTCTTTTTTCAGAACTTATTAATGTGCATGGATGACTCTTTGCTATGCAATTATAGAGACTTTTAGGTGTCATCATCGCCATGTAATTTTGATTTGGGTTGTAAGGACATCTCTACCTACATGGCTACATTCAATTGAGATTGTTAACCCTGCAGTGTCTGGAGAGGAGACAAAATAGTATAAATGCTTAAGGAAAGCTGCGGATTCTTTCTTTTCCCTGACTACTGTAATTTCCCAAGTCCAATTTTATTTTATTTTATTTTTTTAAAAAAAGGCGCTACAACAGTCTCCTGTGCCATCTATGAATGGGGTCAAACATGCAAATTACAACGCATTGTTATGGAGTACCCCTGAGAGGTAATTCAGTAATTGCCAGGATTTAAAGACATCTTTGATAACTTGACCTAATAATTATTGCTTGGGTTTGTTTTAACTTTTGTAATGGCAAGATCTGTTGTGAATGTGATGGTTTGTGGTGCACAGGATAACTTTTTTTTATGCTTCTCTTGATAATTGATGCGATGTGGATAGCTCCTCATTTGTCTCCAATTTCTACGCATGTTTCACTTTGATTATAGAGTGTATTTTGTCAAATTGGTCTGAATGCCCTTTCCATAGGGTTTGCTTACATTATATAGAAGAGATTTACATCGTGATTGCTTGATTTCCAGCACCTAAATGCTATACAAGGTAAGTATTTTCCAACGTTATTTACAGCCTGATTATTTGCTATATACAATCTAGACATAAAGGAAAACATCCCTAAAATAGTACAAATCAAATCCCGTAACATTACAAATCAAATTCCAAATCCCGTAACATCCCCTCTCAAATTGATGCTGGTAGATCAAGAAGCATCAATTTGTCAACTAAGAATTGATGTCGATGCCGAGAAAGAGCTAAGAGCTTTAGTGAAGATGTCTGCAATTTGATGTTCGGTAGAAATGTGGGGAAGTGTAATACATGTCTGTCAAAGGATTCGCGTATGGAATGACAGTTGACTTCGATATGTTTCATACGCTCATGGAAGACAGGATTAGCGGCGATCTGAATAGCACTGGTATTATCAGCATGAAGAGAAGTGAAATGAAGCTGAGAAAAACCAAGTTCACCCAATAACCCACGAAGCCATGAGATCTCAGAGTAGGCGGAAGACATAGCACTATATTCAGACTCTGTGGAGGACTTGGAAACTCTGTCTTGCTTCTTACTCTTCCAAGAGATGAGTGCATTGCCTAAAAACATACACCAGCCAGTAACAGAGTGATGAGTATCTGCACATCCAGCCCAGTCAGCGTCACTATACCCTACCAACTGTAAGGAAGATTCCTTAGGAAAGAACAACCTGCGTGGAGAGGTGCCCTTCAGATATCGGATAATGCGGCGGACAACGGCTAGGTGAAGGTGTCGAGGGGCTTGCATAAATTGACTGACCTGCTGCACAGCAAAAGAAATGTTAGGACAAGTAATCGTCAAGTAGTTCAAACTTCCAACGAGTTGCCGATACAAGGATGGATCTGATAGAAGTTCGCCTTCCTCTTGACGAAGCTTAAGATTTTCCTCCAAGGGACTAAGAACAGAATTATCCAATTGGAGACCAGCTAATGAAATTACTTCCTCCATGTATTTGTGCTGATGTAACAATGTACCAGTCGGAGTAATCTGTACCTCAAGGTCAAGAAAGTACTGCAAGGGACCAAGATCTTTCATGTGAAAAGAGGCATTGAGATGCTGTTGTAATTGCTTAAGTAACTCAATATTAGAGCCAGTAATCACAATATCATCAACCAATTCCTAGAGAAGTCTTGTGAAGAAACAGAGAGGAATCAAACTGACACTGAGTAAAATGAAAAGCAAGCAGAGTAGAGCGAAATTTATCAAACCATGCACACGGAGCCTGTTTCAAACCATACAAAGATCGGCGTAGTCGACAAATCTCTGAGGAAGGTTTAGTAAACATGCCAGGAGGTGGAGACATATAAATTTCTTCCTTCAAATCTCTATGAAGAAAAGCATTCTTCACGTCCATCTCCCAGAGAGACCACCCCTGTGATGCAGCAAGTGCCAAGATAGTCCGTACAGTAGTCATTTTGACAACAGGTGTAAATGTCTCTTCATAATCAATACCATACTCTTGTCGGTTCTCAAGGGCCACAAGACGGGCCTTATATCGGTCTAGTGAGCCATCAGACCGAAACTTGACTAAGTATACCCATTTACAACCAATCGGTTGGACACCAGAGGGACAAGTCACAAGATCCCAAGTAGGGGTGTAAATTTAAACTGGAAAACTGGCCCGAACCGAACCGGACTGGACCAGTTTTACCGGTTTGAACCGGTCCGGTCCGGAACCAGTTTCTAAAATCCGTAAACCGGCCAGAACCAGTCCGGTTCCGGTTTTAGAATTTTCCGAACCGGACCGGTTGATAAATACATATATAAAAACTAATATTTTATATATAAGTTTTATTAAAAATTAAAATTATACAAAATATTTTTTATATATTAATATATATAAGTTTTATATATAATGTATAATTAATAAATTATATTATTATTAATATAATTGTATATAAGATAATATTATTAAAAAGTAAAAGTTTAATCTTAAAAATGAAAATTTTATCAATTATAACATAAAATATTAATCTTAATTCTTAAATATGAACATTTGTAATATACTAGACTATATAAATTTATAATAGGCACTAGGCAGCAAGTTTCCACCTTTTCTGGTGCCCCTTGGACACATTGTTACTATTCGTCAGAAACTATTAGTATGTAAAGCAGATTTTTGAAAGCATTTTATAGTAAATTAGCTTTTAGTAAATCATATTTTTTTTAGTAAAACAGATTTTTTAGTAAAGTAGTTTTTAGTAAAGATGAAACAGATTTTTTTAATAAAGCAGATTTTTTAATAAAAGTATAACAGATTTTTGTAAAGCAGTTTTTTTTTAATTTTTTAATTTAATTTAATTTTTATTTTATAAACAGATTTTTAATAACAACATATCAAATTGACATTTAAAAAAAATTAGAAAACCAGATCGGAACGGAAACCAGTTAAACCGGAAGTACCGGTTTATGAGGTTAACCAAAGCGTAATCGGTTTTGAAAAATACAAAACCAGTCATATCAGTTTGGTCCAAGATTTTGTCAAAAACCGGATCGGACTGGACCGGTTACACCCCTAATCCCAAGTGTGATTGTTTTGAAGAGTTTGAATTTCTTCTTGCATGGCCTGCTGCCAACATGCTTGGATGGCTGCCTGAGTATAAGAGTGCAGAAATAGTATCGAGGGTGGCAGTAAGCAAGGTATGAGAAAAATCATACCTATCTGGTAGATGTGTAACCCGGGTGGAGCGCCGAGGAAGCGTAGAATCAGATGATGGATCAGTGTCTAGAAGAGGCGCTGAAGGAGGTCGTCTATGGTACACCATACCTAGTGTAAATCGCTCAATAGATGAAGACACATCATCAAAAGCAGGTAGAAGAGTAATAGAAGGATCAGAAATAACCTGAAACTGAAAGAAATATTGATTTTCAAAGAAAATCACAATCCGCGAGATTCGGAATTTATTTGCATAAGCATCATAACAAACAAATCTTTTTTGAGTAGGGCCATATCCCATAAAAGCATATGTGACAGACTGGGCAGCAAGCTTGTGATGATCAATAGGTGGCAGATGAAAAAAACAAACACACCTAAATTATGAAAGGATTGATACTCAGGAGATATGCCAAATAATCGAAGATAGGGAGAATCACAATTTAGAGTGGCAGTAAGCAAACGATTGATCAAATAAATAGCAGTAGATAAAGCTTCTTCCCAAAACTTAGAAGGTACCGACAAATCAATCAGTAAAGTACGAACGACATCTAAGAGATGACGATTTTTATGCTCAGCGATTCCATTTTGTTGAGGGGTATAAAGACAAGAACGCTGAGAAATTATCATTTTTTGATGAAGATAAATCTGAAAGGAATGAGACATGTATTCCCCCCTGAGTCGGAGCGTAAGGTTTTGATACAAGTATTGAACTGTGTCTCGACAAGCGCAACAAATTTTTGAAAAACAGAGAACACGTCAACTTTAGAATGGAGAAAATAGATCAAAGTAAATCGACTATAATCATCGATAAACATCACAAAATAACGATACTGCCTATGAGAAATAATAGGACAACAGAATTAGGATAACCCAATTTCTTATGCCATACTTCATTATTATTGGCAGTAGCTGTACAAGCAAAAGAAACAACATTAGGAATAGAAAACTATAAAAAAAATAGACGTCTCACTTTAGGCCCCTTCGCGATCATCGTCCCTGACACCTGATCCTGCACAAGACAACCACTACGAGAGAAATGAACATCACAATTATTATCCACCAATTGTCCAACAGAAATCAAATTGATAGATAATTCAAGAGAGACAAAAACATTGCGAAATGAAGAACCCAAAGTACCAACAGTAGTAATAGGAAGTGTATTGCCATCAGCAATCTGAATAGTTTGCGTGCCTCAATATTTACGAACATCATGGAGACCCGTTGTACTACCAGTCATATGATTAGAGGCACCTGAATCAACAATCCAAGAAGAACTGGAGGTAGGATCTGTACCTTGTAGGCCTAAAGCCATAAAAGCATACACAATCATCTGTTGGACCATGACAGGTGTGAGAATAGATGAGTCAGAGCTTACAGTGGGGGGGCACAGAAGAAGAGGAGGGCTGAACAGCAGCTTGAAAGGCTTGGGATTGGCGATTCTGAGGCCACACTCGACAGTCTTTGATGAGATGACCCTCTTTCTTGCAGTAGTTACAAACTTTCTTCGGACAGTTGCAAGCAATGTGACTGAACTCTTTGCAACTAAAACACTGCAAGTTGTTCCTCCCTCTCCTTTGTGCTACATAGGCTACATTTACCGCTTCAGAAAAGACTTTCTCAGAAGTCATACCCATTTGAGTGGATAACCGCTATTCTTCAGGCAATAAATCTCTCAAGCAAATATCCAAGGAAGGAACCGGATTACGGTTCAATAAACCGGCTCGAACAGGCTCAAATTCAGGTCGAAGCTTCATAAAAAACTGATCACGTTGACTCTCAACATGAACCCCTTGAAGAGCCGTGAGTGCCACGATGGAAACCTTAGCATGAACAAGAGCAGAATACTCACTCCAAAGATTAATAAAACCATAATAAAATTGCTCAATAGTCAAATTACCTTGAGTGTAATTGCTAATTTTCAACTCCAATTGAAATTTTCAAGCACTGTAGTCTTGGTGATAAATACGATGCAGGTAGTCCCACATAGCTTGAGCTGTAGTAAAACACCGAAGATTGGTAACAATATGGGGCTTAATCGTGCCCAATAGCCAAGAGATCACTTTAGCATCCTTGACCTCCTATTGGGCAAATTCCTTTTCATCATTGGGAACTCGGACATAACTATCAATATGATTTGATAATTCTTTTCCTTTCAAGAACATTTTAAATTGAAATGTCCACGTAGAAAAATTCTTGCCGGTAAATCGAACAATAGTATTATCAAGAGACATGATGAAAAATCACTAAAAATAGCACTAAGGCCAACTAGAAAATTTCAGACAGTCACGTCAAGACACAGCAGAATAATCGGCAAGTCCAAATAGAGAAAGCCCAAATAAGAGACCCATGAGAGATACCTTCCTCAGAATTGAGAGATACTCCAGGAAGGCCCACGAGAGATAGAACACCACGCCCAAACAGTCACAGCAAGACCCACGATAGATACTTGCTTGCCCACAAGAAAGCGCCGTCGTTAGCCACACCAGAAGGAGTCGAAACTGCCGACCACCACATAGCTACCCATAGAAACGGCCGACCACTTCATAGCCACCTATAAACGCTCACAATCACCATAGAAAGTGCCGACTGACACAGAAAATGCACTCGCAACTCCCAAAGACCGTCGACAACCACCAAAGTGATGAGCTTACCACTCGGAAACTCACAGACGTGCTGGAAAACACTCAGCAAACACCACAATCTCATAACCTTACCAACGTGCGCGGACAAAGAAGGAAAAAAAAATTCCTATCACCGCAACTCAGAAAACTTCTTAAAGATTAAGACCACAGAAACGATAATCAGAATAGGGGCTTTGGTACCATGTCAAATTGGTCTGAATGCCCTTTCCATAGGGTTTGCTTACATTATATAGAAGAGATTTACATCGTGATTGCCTGATTTTCAGCACCTAAATGCTATACAAGGTAAGTATTTTCCAACATTATTTACAGCCTAATTATCTGCTATGTACAATCTAGACATAAAGGAAAACATCCCTAAAATAGTACAAATCAAATCTTGTAACATTACAAATCAAATCCCGTAACACATTCTTGGTACTAAAACTTGATAATAGACTACCTAGTAGTGATTGTGAATACACAAATAAAGTGCATTAAGGTTTCGTTTGTTTCACAACTCCCCTCAATTCATCTCATCTAATCATTACAACTTTTTAAAATTTCTACACATAATAAAATAAACAATTCAAAATTTTCAAATATCAAAATAATAATAATATTAAAAAAATATATTCTAACAATATTTTATTCAATTTTTAATTTTAATCTCAACTTATTTTATCTGTAAAAATGAGTCATGCTGACAATTGGAATACCACTCAAACATCGACGTACACAATTGATGTGGCAGGCATGTGTGGGAGGTCATAATTTGATTTTTTTTTAAAATAAAATATATTTAGTTCATGCTCACGACATCAGTAGTGAACTGTTGCGAGTGTTACGTTAGTGGTGCTATTAGTAATTTATAAGTACCTATCAACACTGTCATCATTTTTGTCATGGTTACGGGAGTTAATTTTAAATTTTAGTATCTAAGCCGCTTATACAAATGGAGGCTTACGCAAAATTAACACATAAATTTTAAAAAATTCGCAATCAGGTACTTCCGTCAAACTCTCACTAGAAAACTAAGGGGAGATAGCACCTCCAAAGAGAAAATTACTGAGTTTGGATAGTAAGAATACTTCACTACTATTTATTATTTTATTATTATCATTTATTATGATTCAATATTTATTTATTATTTTGTCACTACTATTCATAGAATATCTAAGATCACCTCACTATTCAAACGCAACTCCGAGATGTAAAGAGCTATCTAGTTGCCCGTATTTTTAAGTTAAGTACAAAGCCTCAATCTGTTAAAAAATGAAAACTTAAGTATTAATTTTGCAATTAACCCTGGTTATAAAGATTCCAGTGTATGTAATGACCATTTTATCCGGAGATTCTGAAATGGGAATGTACTGCAAAAAGGTACATATTGCGTAATCCATGTAAATTGTTTGGCTTTACTTTCCATACTTTGATATATAAATCTTGTTTCTAATTTTGGATGGAGAATCAAGCTCAAAAGATTTCTGGGATTTCAGATTCTCCATCGATCATTTTACTCAAAACTGCACTACAGCTTTAGCTTAGTGAGAATTGCTACATTGGGCATGGCTTGCTTGGCTACTTTTTGCTTGTAGCAGCTGCCTTTGCTCTGACTCAAATATCCAAATCTTCTCTCTTTTTTTTGTGTACAAGTGAAGGAAGACCTGAAGCCTAATCAAAGCAATCAAACAAGATACAATATACAATATACAAGATTGTGGTGCTTATCTTCAAAGCAACAGAAAGCTCTTCCAGCCTTTGGTCCAAGAAAAACTATTATGAGTGTGATTTTGTGGTGATAGTAAGTATACTTAGCACTCCATTTTGATAAACCATATTTAATAATAACTATCAACAAAAGTAACTTTTGTTCATTTCTTTTACAAACTTTTGAATTTTTAAATGAAAATGAACAAAAATTAAATATTGATGTATGATTATCAAATGAGATGCTTCCTAAGCAATGAGTTAAATTTGTTTGGGCCTTAATTCAAGGTGGGTTCCATGGATCAAAATGGTCTATTGACCCTACATATATGCCTTTTCATCTGCACCACTGATATGGATTGCAAAGAAGGGTATGTATGAGCTTACTTCCATTATCAAAATTAATTTTTCTTAGGGCTTAAGCATTTTGGCTTAACCACTAAACGTTGTCCATTTCTCCTAGAAAATGTGCAGTTGACTTGATATTATCTATATACTATATATATATAGAGAGAGAGAGAGAGAGAGAGAGATCATGTCACCACTCCCATACCTAATGCCAATATGCATTAAAAACAAACAAATATAAAATATAATAAAATTCTTGTAGTAAGTCATGTATAATTAATTGCCCCTCCAGACTCTCAACTTGCCTTTCAGGGTCAACTTTCCACCTTGAGGCAAGACATGTCATAGCTAGCATTTTTGGAATAAATATTACAGAAGTTTTAGATCTACAAAAAAAAAATCTTTTAAAATGATGTTTATAAATTGATGTGGTTTAGGTTCCGATCCGTTTGGATAGTTAAAATGTTTCGTTTTATTTCATTTCATCATTATAATTTTTCTAAATTACCATACAAAATATAATAAACAATTCAATTTTTTCAAATTTTAAAATAATAATAATATTAAAAAATAATATTATAATAATATTTTATTCAATTTTCATCTAAATCATTTCATCTCATCTCACCATCCAAACCGTACCTTAATGTTATATATTAGATTTATTTTATATAAAAATATATATATAATCTAATGTATCATATTAAATAGCTTCACTTACTAAATTTATTTTAGTAAAATATTTTTGTAGATGATGCATTTCTCATGCTCTAGTGTCCCTACGATGTTGACAGAAACTTCAAACTTCCAAGCAGGTAAATGTTAAAAATATCCATAATTAAGTATTAAAAAGAAAGAGATTAAAAAAAAGTCATGCGCATGCTAGCATAGACTATAGTTAATTAAACAACGTCCCAATAAAGCCTGAATATGTGGTATTAATTGTCTTGGAGTTGTCGTATTGCTTTGACTCGAGATAACATCCAGATCTATGACTAACAATTTATGTGAGTAAGATCTCAGACCATAAGTCATGAATATAATACATATAAAGTAATTTTTATAGCATTTATTATTATTATTATTATTATTCGTGATAGTTTTTCAACGATTATCCATTATAAAAAAAATAAACTTTTGTGACTATTTGTGTCCAATTTTAATTATAAATAGTCATTTTGCTAGAATTAATTGGTCACAAATAAGTAGTTTTTTTTGTAGTGATTATACGACTTATTTTATGCATCTATTTTTAACATATTTTAAATTCAAACAAAAAATCCAAAATTAAAATAAATCTTAAGCTAACAAAAGAAAAAAATAGAGCAAAAATATTGTAAGCGCAGTGAAAGGGAAATGAACAAAATTAGAAAATGCTTCTATTTTGGTCGTTTTGGATGGCTTGTTCATCCAAATTCGCAACCAATCAATCACCTAACTGAAACTAAAGCAGAAAAGATCTGAAGAATTAGAAGACAAATTTACATTCAGAATACGTGGCTTCACCCACTTGCAAGAAAATGGACCTTTAGTCCCACATGCAATGGAACAAGACAAGATATAGAACATAGCTTTCATTAAGATATAAGCTTGTTATCATTTGTAATAAAACACTTGCTATTATTTTTACGAAAATATAAGACGAATTTCTTTTAATTTGTCCCAAAAATTTACGGAGCAGATATAATTATTTATATTATTTTCTTAATAACTATATCGATCATAGAGACGAAAGTAAAAAAACAAAATACTGGAGGTGATACTGAAAATTGTTGATCTGCTGCTTTGTTCATTGTCATACATAAGAGCTTTGACGTTCCAAAGCTCTGCCCCTTCATGGAATGAAAACATCATTTTGCCTTAGCAACGAAGATACACAAATACATACATATATATATATATGTATATATATTTATATATGCAAGTTTGAATATTCAAATGTATTGAAAAGAAAAGAAAAAAGAAAAGGACGTGTTCCACAGCAATCAATGTTGATGGTAGTTGCAGAATGGAAATGGTAGTTCGGATGACTCCGTCCACCACCCTCCTTACACTGTTCTTTCCTTTACGTCACAGTTAGATAGAGAAATGGGAGCCCCTCCCCAAGTCCAAACAAAAATATGGAATACCCAACATACATGTCAATACCTTATTCTTCTCTATCTCTCTCTCTCTCTCTCCACCTGTATGACCGTTGCAAAGTCTCTTCGCACACACGTTCCCCCTCGCCCCCTCTCTCTCTTTCTACATCTTCCCCTCGGAGAACACAAAATATACAGATTCCTTGGAGTTTGCTTGTGATGATGGTCATGAAGAAAAAAACTTGCATGCCTTTTCTCAGGAAGCTGATAGCTTTGGTTTTGGTGTTAGCAGTTATTGAGAAATATGAAGTGGGTGCAAGATTTGTGGTGGAGAAGAGTAGTATTGCTGTTCTATCTCCATTGAATCTGCGTTCAAAGCGTGACGGTGCCATAGGGAACTTCGGAATTCCAGATTATGGAGGCTTCATGGTGGGTTCTGTGTTGTATCCTGAGAAAGGTTCTAATGGATGCGAGGCCTTTGAAGGTGATAAGCCTTTTAAGTCTAAGTTCCCTCGCCCCACCGTTCTTCTTGTTGACCGAGGAGGTATGCGAATCTAAGCAGTAATCCCCCCCCCCCTCTCTCTCTCTCTAAGTTTCTCAGTTTGACTTTTGATGGACTATTGATAATATTCTTTAATTTAACATGTTACATGTCTTTTAAGGTTTTGATTGATGATTCCTGTATTGAAGCATTTGGACTGAGGGATATTCGTCTGACTTCGCCATTGTTAGGTGTTCTGAATTGCTTCATGCAATTCATAGTGGGTAGACGCTAGCTTTAATTGAGTTTGTTTGAATTCGATGAGAGTGCTGGCTTAAATGATATCACTATTAATGATGCATTATTTTCAGTTTTCTAGATTTGAACTGAACATAGATAGTAGATACTGTGTTTTCACTCTGCTTTTCCCTGTTTTCCCTTATTATCTCTTGTTTTCATTCTCTGGATCATGCCTAGCCCACTCCAGATAAGGAAAATTGAGTTAGCGAAAACTAGATGCGGGATTCTGTCCTTTGCACTCTTATATGCCATTTCTTGGTGCTAAAGTCCTATATACCATTCCTTTATTACGGTTTTGATGTTACTTTTGGGAGGTCAAACTATATCCCCAATCCCTTGGCCTTTCCCTTGTTTCTTGTTCTGTAAATTCGATGACATAAGCGATCTTTTGAACATAGGGAAGAGGTTTTCAATATAACATAGTAAATCCTAAACTGTAGTTGTTTTGTTCATAACAGCGGAACTTAGATTGAATAAATTTTTTTGACGTGGCTTACACAGTTCATCCACAAAGGAATTACACAAAAACAATCCAACAAACTGATGTGGCTTCATCTATCCGTTAGATCTACTTTATAATAAAAGTAACTTTATAATCTAACAAACCACATCAAGACATGCCAATTTGTGAAATTACTTTTGTGTAATCCCTTTGTAGCTAAATTATTTCCCATTTCTTTTAGCTATAGTTGTTGTGATCCAGTTTTTAAGATTTGGGTTTGTGAAAGTTAAGGACTATCATCTTGGCAAGTATCTTGTGTGAGAGCTTAACACAATTTGTAGAGCACCACTAAAGTCAAAGAAAATGCTAGTAGTCTCCTTTTAACCATCATCATTTCATCATCCTGCAAAGTGGTATCAAATGATTAGAAAAGGAGACGAGTTTTTCATTTATCTGCCAATCATTTGATTCCACGTTGGGAGATTATGAAAAAATGATGAATAACATTACACTTAACTCAAAGGCTCAATCCCGTGAGTATAGGCATGGCAATATCATATTAATCGTGGATTTTGGGTTTATAGGAAAGGCAGCCATTGCCCCTTAGAGATATGGAAGGCCTTGCAGTTGAATATTTCAACACCCAAATACTTAGAAATATAATATGAATGATGTTTAAAATGCACTACGATTCTTTCATTTTTGAATGACCTCTGTTGATAAAAACTTGTGGGTGAATTATTTATGGTTTTTCTCTCTACTGCAATTGTAGAATGCTACTTTGCCTTGAAAGTCTGGAATGGGCAGCAGGCTGGAGCTGCAGCTGTTTTAGTGGCTGATAGCGTCGATGAGCCTCTAATTACTATGGATTCTCCTGGGGAGAGTGCCGATTCAGATGGGTACGTAGAGAGGATTGGGATTCCTTCAGCTTTAATAGAGAAGTCTTTTGGTGAGAGCTTGAAGCAATATTTGAAAAAAGGTGAGGATGTTGTCATAAGACTAGACTGGAGAGAGTCTGTACCCCACCCTGATGAAAGAGTTGAGTATGAATTTTGGACAAATAGTAATGATGAATGTGGGATTCGCTGCGACGAGCAGATGAATTTTGTGAAGAGTTTCAAGGGTCATGCTCAGATTCTTGAGAAGGGGGGTTACACCCAGTTCACACCCCACTATATAACTTGGTACTGCCCACAGGCTTTCATCCTTAGCAGTCAGTGCAAGTCCCAATGCATAAACCAGGGAAGATATTGTGCACCGGATCCAGAGCAGGATTTTGGAGTGGGATATCAAGGGAAGGATGTGGTCTTTGAGAACTTGAGGCAGCTCTGTGTGCATAGAGTTGCCAAGGAGAGCAACCGGTCGTGGGTTTGGTGGGATTACGTTACTGATTTCCATATTAGGTGTTCCATGAAGGAGAAGAAATATAGCAAAGAGTGTGCTGAGAATGTCATGAAATCGCTTGGTAAGTAACCACTCTAGTGTTGCTCTCTTGTACATTCTATTCCAATTGTGTTTCTAATAGCTGTAATCTGACTGACTCAGATCTTCCCATCGAGAAGATTAGAAAATGCATCGGTGATCCTTTAGCTGATGTGGAAAATGAAGTGCTAAAAACTGAACAAGAACTCCAGGTCATGCTCCTTATTTCTTTTCCATTTTCCCTCATAAAAAAACTACATAGATCCTTCTTAAAGTCGTCTAATTTTTAATGAAGTAGAACAGATATCCCAAATGATTCATATGGCCTAATTGGATTAATATATTTGATATTTTTGCAGCATATGTTTCTAATTACCATTCAGTTTTTCCTCATTAGGTTGGCCGAGGATCTCGTGGTGATGTTACCATCTTGCCAACATTGGTGATTAATAATATTCAGTATCGAGGTTTGTTGCATATAACAGTTTGCCCTGACACTCTTCTCTTCCAATTCAAATTTCAAAACAAAAATAATATTGTTTCTCAACTCTAAGCCTTGTAGATTGATGCAATTCATTGGTGCATTTATGATGGCCACAGCCAAAAATATGTAGGGCTTCCTAAAGTTGGGTTTATAAGAGCACTTTTGTTAGTCATATGCCAGAGTCTTGTCTTTTTTCCCATTATTTTATTTCAAAATCCAGATTGGCATGACAGAGATTCAAAAACCTCTCTTTGGGTTTTCATGTTGGCTCTCAACACTAGGCCGCACATGGCAACATCAAATGGTCACCACTTACCACTGATTGTAGAAAAATCTATTTGCAAGCCTTTGTTTGACACACACAACACACTACTGAAGTGGGTCCCACAAGGATGAAAAGGTATAGGTGTTTTAACCTTTTTAAAGCTATAATGAATCCCACAACAAATGTTATGTTGACACACCACACCTGCAAGTAGCAAAACCCATAAACTCATAAGCTCGCCTTTTCCTGTTTTTTTGGTTCACATCCTGCTGTGTTTATGTTTTTTTTCCCATCAAATGGTCCTTTGCTTGTGATCTCTTTCCCAAGTCTCGATGTTATCAATAGGGTATTTACTATATCATAGTGCTAAAAATTTTACCTCACTTTACCTATCGAAGGAAAATTGGAGAGAACTGCTGTGCTGAAGGCCATATGTGCGGGATTTAAGGAAACCACTGAACCTGCTATTTGTTTAAGTGGAGGTTAGTGTGCTTATTTGATCATTAATGCACTCTACAGTGACTACTTTTATCATGTTTCAAAAAGCTTACTGATGTCTTCTTCTTTTTCTTATTGGTATTAACCAGATATTGAGACTAATGAATGCGCTGGAAATAGTGGTGGTTGTTGGCAGGACATAAACTCTAATGTAACTGCTTGCAAGGTATAAAGAAAAAATTTGAGATTTCACTCATTCTAATTGATGCTTCTGATGAAAACTTCTATACATGGGTTAACTACATTTAGCTTCTTCCCTATAAATAGCTACTTTCTAGTTACAGAAGTCTTGAATTTGGACAGGACACATTTAGAGGAAGAGTGTGCGAGTGCCCCATGGTTAAAGGAGTTCAATATAGAGGAGATGGTTACACATCTTGTGAAGGTGCGTTTTTCCTCCTCCGTCGATCAATTTACTAAGTTACCTTGTTCATTAAGTTTTAGGAGTATCAGCATGAGTGTCTAATTCCCTTTCACAGGGAGGGGGTTTTGCTATTGTTTGATCGTATCAGAAAATGTATATGTTTGGATTATCTCAGCACTTTTATTAATGAAATTTTAAAGTGGAAGTTGGAGACACACATATGCCAGCGGCAGAGTGCTATTGTTAATGCTGTTGCCTTGGGTTACAAGTTTTTTCTAATTAGGATGGAGTTTTCTCATGACATGGCCTCTAACTTTTACTTCTTCAATGACAGCTTTTGGACCTGCACGGTGCTCAATAAATAATGGAGGATGCTGGTCAGAAAGTAAAAATGGATTAACTTTCTCAGCTTGCTTAGTTCAGTGATCTCTATCCTGATCTTGTGCATTTTTCCAACTATTTCTTGCTTCTTCAGTTCTCTCTACTCGTAAAAGTGGTTTTGGATTTTCTTAGCACTTAATATAAGAATGCAGCCTAAGACTTCTCGTTTTTTCTTCCATCTTACTAAATTTCTTTTCATATGGTAAGTAGGAGTCTGAACTCTCTGGCTGTAACTGCCCACAAGGTTTTCATGGGGATGGTCTGAAATGCGAAGGTGATCCTGCATCCCAGTATGATTATTTAAGGCACCAATGCATATGCTTTTTTGTATGATGTATTTTGGAATCTAATATTCTAGCACTAATCACCTTTTATTTTCTTGGTTGTGCACCAGATATCAACGAATGCAAGGAACACCTTGCTTGTCAGTGTGATGGTTGCAGCTGCAAAAACAGTTGGGGTAGTTATGAATGCAAGTGTAAAGGGGACCTTCTGTACATAAAGGAACAAGATGCTTGTATTGGTAAGGAAGAAAACTCAAATCATAAAACTAAATAACTTTCATCTACTAAAATAAAAATAAAAATAAATTAAAAAGGAGCCACCTGCACTCGAATATAGTGTAATTTAATATTAGTATCTTCTTTTCCTGTTGTATGCACTTTATATTTCACGTGATTAAGGAGTGGAGTCCCTTACTTGATGGTTCTGAAGTGGGGTTTGTTTCTCAAGCCAAGGCACTCAATGGCTTTAAAAGTGGCCCATGTTTTTTTTATTTTATCCCCAATGGAGCTGGGCTTGCTAACCTCTCCAGACACAATATTGTGAGTACCTATGATGGTGGCTATGTTATGATTCTGAGGGTTAAATATTTAACCAAATTAGTATCCAACAGTCGTAGGGCTTTTGGATTAATGGTTGGGTCTTTAACAATTGGTATCAGAGCAGGGACCACATCACGAGGTCAAGTTACGGAAGGGGGACCTATGGACTGGATTAAAATGCCTTAGTACTATGTATGAGCATGGTGTTAAGTCATTAAATACTGATAGATGAGTGAAGCCACCAAAAGAGAAAGGGCTACCACCGGGTCAGTGTCAATACAGTGGGCTACCGTGGACATCGGATTCAGAAGCGTGGTAGAATGTTATGATGCTGAGGGTTAAATGTTTAACCAAATTAGTATCCAATAATCCTAAGGCTTTTGGATCAATGGTTAAGTCTTTAACAATTGGCTACATTTGCTAGCATGTGAAAAGACATCAGAGATGGAATAAGTGAAAATTCTAATGGACTAAAACTCGTGGTGCAGTCTAATCTCTCCAAAAATTATGCACATGGGAATGAATAAAGCATTAAAGTTTGGAGGATGTGAATAAACCACCTATATGTCTTTTCCGAATTCAGATTGTAAGTATAGAATTTGGCAAATATGGATATTATAATTGATAGAAAAACATTTAGCATGTTAGAAAGTTCAATATACAATTTTAAGTCTCTTACATGAGTTTATTGTATGTCTAGGCTGTAAGTTCATTTTTTTTTTGTGCTTAACCTTGTCCAAATGGGAGTTTTATAGGTTATATTTCTTTACGAACTGATCCTACTCTTGAGACTCAATCAAGAAATTACATCCGGTAACCCCTATTAGAGTATTTGTTCTCTCCATTGTACTGAAACTAGTATTATCCCAGCTTAAATATGGCTTCCCAAAACTCTCAATTTGTCATTACTGTTTTCCCTTGCCTTGGACTGTTCTTGAATGATGTCTATCAGTACCACCATTGATAAGAAGACGTGGTTAATGATTAACCAAAGATACATGTTCTGATTCTTGCTTTTCTATTGGCAGAAAGAAATGGATCAAGATTCGGGTGGTTTCTAACATTCGTGGTCATAGCAGCTGTGGTGGCAGCTGGTATAGCCGGTTATATATTCTACAAATACAGGCTTCGGGTACTATATAAAGACACTCCTTTGAAAGGATTTGTGCCCATATATGTTAACTAGCATCCTGGATTAGACTAGCTAAAAAATTGTTTCTTCCTTTTTGTAGTCTTACATGGACTCAGAGATCATGGCTATCATGTCACAGTACATGCCACTAGACAACCACCAAAATAATCAAGTACAAACTCATGAAGCCGAACCTTTACGACGAGGCTCAATATAAGGTAATTAATTCTTTACCTTAGTGAGCATCTTTCGCTTCCCCTGTGCTATCATGTTCCTAAACTTTACTCTACATATTATTATTCTCTGCAGAATGAGATCGTCAGTGCTTCAGTGAAAGCATCCATGCAAGAGTACCATGTCAATGCTAGCTGTGAATATTCAGATCCATTTGACCTCTCTGTGGTAAACAAAGGACAGACCCAGTTCTTCCTATACGATATCAGTTTAGATGACAATAAGCTACCTATATACAAAAAGTTCTGTATAGAACACTTTTTTCTGTGAGTAAAGACACAATTGTTGTCATGCAAATGTTGTATTGAGGAGAAAACAGGTTTGTTATTATAGTAAATACAAATAAAATTAGGCTTTGTTATATAAGATTTTGCTTGCCTTGTCCATAACTCAGGATAAATGTTTTTCTTACAAACGGATTTCATTCTCTAGTCTGGCATGCTGCCATGTTCCTGCCCTGAATATGGCAGCTATCTTATCATTAGTAATGGTGGTTTATCTTAAAACTAGTCTATGAGTACAAATGGTACCTCCCTATACCATTACCCTTGAAGAGTTCCTAAGATGTATTTCTGTACAATCTTTGACATATCTCTGTACTATGTTTTAGTTTTATGTTATGTGTTTGAATTTATTAAACTGTCAGCCAGCATTATGCTGTATAGTTTGTTCAACCAATTTCTTACCCAACTCAACAAAATATAATTCAGATAACCAAAGTATGACTTGAACAAAGTTCTGTTTGTCCTTATTTTTCCTTTTCATGTTCATACAAAACACAAGCAAACCGGCAAACCACCAAAACAGCAGAAAGCTCCTAAACAAAAACCTAGTCATAAAAGAGGTGCAACAAATACAGTAGCTCAAGACCAAATAAACTCTGAAGCAGCCAGGAGATTGTTCTATTTAGTGCATAGCCTTTGTTGAGATAGGTAGCTACCATGTCCATGCAAAAACCAATATACAAATCTCAAATCTGTAGATATGCCTTTTGAGTAAAGATTCTTCACATCTCAGCAATTAACAATGCAACAAACATGCATTTCTTCCAATCCATATGCAATGAATGTTAGCCATCAAGATAGCATTAAGATCAGAATCGACTTCCTCAACAAATTCACTCCTCAGAGAGAACTTCTACCAATTCCAAAATTAATGTGATGAAAAGCTTAGGTCAGAGGTATATAAATGTAAAATTACTATTCTGTCAAGAATGAGAGTGAGCGTGAAGGCTTAAGAAGGAAGAAGATGATCATCCAGCATATCTGTCAGATATTTTGTATGATACTTCTTTTCATAAGAATAATGATACGGATACAATTATTTTACGATCGGTTTGTAAAAGAAAAAAAGTTCAAGGTGGGATTCTGTCCCATCATTAGTTCATAATAATGATACAAAAAATTATTTTACAAAATCTCGTATGTCAATTGGCGCACCTCAATAATTCCTAATGGGGACAAGAAAAAAAGAAAAAAAAAATAATACAAAATACGATTATATCTATTATAGCTATTAAATAAAGATTCGTGCTACACGATTGAGTTTTTTTTTTTTCATATATTTTTTATATTTTTAAATATTTTTTTAAAAACATTACAAGATTATTAAAAAATATTTTGTTAATTACTTAAACCTTTTTTATTTTCAAGATCAAAATTTAAAATTTTAAAAATTTCTCATCCTATCATTATAACTTTTTAAAATTTTCATATAAAATAAAATAAACAATTCAACTTTTTCAAATCTTAAAATAAATATAATATTAAAAAATATATTCTAACAATATTTTATTTAATTTTTTAATTTTAATCTTATCTCATCTCAATTCATTTCATATCTAAAATAAACAAAACTTGAGTAAAAAAAAATTATATCGAAACCGATTATCGGTAGATTCTGTACACATCGCATTTCCTTAAATAAATTACTATTATAGTATGTCAATTGGCGCACGTCAATAATTCCTAACGGGAGAGATAAAAAGAACAATTAGAAAAGAGAGACAGGAAAGAGAGAGAGAATAGAACATACCTGCGCAGGGAAGGAAGCAGCCTGAATCAAAATGAAATCTCTCCCACTGAAACAGCTTCAACTTCTCTCCTTTCCCTCAAAATCCATCGTCTCCCATGTCTTCCAACCTTTCGTTGCACCACTTTCTACTATTGCTGCTACTTCTTCTAGTGAAGCTGCATCTTCCATCGCAACTTTAACCCAAGAGGAGCTCACGAAGATCAACCTCCTCCTTCCACGCCTCTGCCTCTCAAACCACCTACCCACAGCAATCCACCTTACCATCACTGCCCTCCTCACAAACCCACCTCCAAAATCTCTCTCTCTTTCCATTCTCTTGGATTCCCTCACTTCCGAGCCGGACATGGCTCTTCCCATGTCTCTCCTCACCCGCCTCAAGCACAGCCCTGTGGCACATCCTTACCTCACACCCATCAATAGCTTGCTCATTGCTTCATATTTCAGGAAGCACAAGCCTAAGGAGGCCTTGAAAGTGTTCAACTGGATGGTGAGGCCGGGCTCTCCGTGTGTGCTTGATGAGAAGGTTTGTGGGATTCTGGTTAATGGGTTTTGTAGGAACGGGATGATTCTTGAGGCCTTGAAGGTTTTGAGAGCAATGGTTGGTGTGAATTTGGTTCCGGAAAGAGGGTTTGGGAACTTGGTTTATCGGGGTTTATTGAGAGAGGCAAGAATTGAGGAAGCATTGGAGTTGAACCAGGCTTTGGGTTCGATTAAGGAGCTTGGTGGCGATGAGGCTGTGAAGAATTTTGGGAAAGTGCTGGATCGCATGATTTCCATATGGACAGACTAGGGCAGGTAAGCTATTGAGTTGCATTGATACATTTGTTAGTACGCTGAAATTTAAATTTTCTTTAATTGTCAGTTTAGGAAAAACTTCTCCTTTATTTATGGATAATGAACTTCTATGCATTCCTGATGATTTGCACTAATAATTTAATTATTCGATGTTCTTTTGCACTCTTCCGTTTGAGAAGAAAGAAAATTACTAACTTTGTTTTAATAATGTCGTGTAAAATGAAACTACTGCTGTTTGATGCTTGAACAAACCAGGAACGATAAGAGAAAAGAAAAACAAAAAGCGGAATTATTCGAATAAGACACAAGCCTCCGCTCCATAACCCAAGTCTCGTGAAAATCCACAAAAAAATCACAAACGGATCTTTGGTCGTCAACCAGGCCTGTACAAACAGAACCAAGCTCCACACAAATAAGCCCAACAACTCGTTCTCCTCTTTCCTGTTTGCTTGGAGCATTTCTTTTGTTCTTGCTGCCTTTGGTCTTTATTTCTTCCGATTGACGTTGGTTAGCACCCTTTTTATTGCAAAGCCATAGGCTTTCTTTGGTCTATGCAAACGTACTCTATTTTTCTGGTTTCAAAAACTGGTGGCTCAGTTCCTTCCTTTGGGTGGTTTTACAATTCAAAGGTATCGAGTACAAGTGACAGTGTGAATCTAACTTTAAAATTGTTTCTTATTCCTATAGTACTTCATCTCCATTAGTATTATCATCTCATTAAAATCCAAACATCTGGTTTAATCTCGAAATAATCTCGATGAATCAAAATCATAGAATCAAACAGTTGGCAATTCTCTATTAGCAACTCAGATCAGCGATATTGATCTTGCTTTCATTGACGCTTGGTTTCTTTTTCTCTAGTACTTCTAGTCAAAAAAGGGTTTCCTTCCTTCTTGGCCACCGGCTTTCAAGGTGTAAACGTCTTGAAACGGATGAAAATATGTTTCTTTAAACCGTTTTATTAACATGTGGCTACTTTTAAATGATTTCTTACACTACATTAACAGCTTGGGGTGCTTGATGACTTCATAGATAAAATGCACATTTGTTCCTACTGTATTGTTTATCTCTTAACTAGGTCCTATTGATAACATTTGCTTAATTTCTTTGCTATAACATGATTTATATGAGGTATTAAGTAATAGAATTACGTGATGACACAGGAAATATTATTTCCAATATATTTCAGTAGTGTTACTTCTACTGATATGACATCTCAAGGCTTCAGGAGTTCAACTTGGAGGCAGCATCATGTGTGAAATCTTTCTATGTTTGCCATTTCAACTGGCGACTACTCTTGAGTTCTCTCAAAGTGGCATCAATTCATCTCAAACATAAAATATATAGCTCGTGTGAATGAGGTCACTTCTTGAGAAGGGCCCTTCTCTGACTTTGGAATGCAAGCTTTGACAGAATGAGAATTGGAATTTTTGGGATCCTCGTCCAATTAAAAGGATTCGTGTGATTCTGATATTCTGCCATTTTTTGACAATACATCTGTTCACTTTAACATTTTAGGAATCCAATATTCCAAGACTGCTAAATTAGTACGTTGAAAGGATTTAGAGCAATACAATAAAATAATATACCAAAAAACCAGATGCATTTGAGCATTTTGTCTGTCTTTCTACACGAAAAATGATCTGATAGTGAATGCAAGAAGATGGGGACTCTTATCACATATTAGTACTGAATCTGGATTCCACATTATTAAGTGTCAAGCTTTTGTATATTTTTTAAATTTTCTGGAAGAAAAGAATTTCTAATTTCCCTTAATTTTTTGAAACAAAATGCTCAGTTTTTTCAAGAACAGTGAGAAACTCAAGATGAGCTTTGTGATTGCATCATTATTCATAGTATAATAGTTCTGTTATTTATATTCATATAAAAGTAATGCTATAATTAGGAGGGATCGGATCCCCTATCCCCTTCGGCCTCTTCTCTTTAGATACACTTAACAGTCTCCCTCTTCTGCAAAAACTCTTTTAATTGGTATTAAATTTCCATATAGATTGAGGTAATTTGGGTAGACCTTCAAACAAATTAATTGAATTTTTTTTGGGTTACAGTTTTACCGACTCATGCAAATGGCACATCTCATCACTATATTAGATAAATAACTCTTGCATAAATTCACGTCAAAACTCATGATACAAACCAAGAGACAGACCTTTAAGAAGAAAGGAAGAATATATTTACTTATCAAACCAAGAGTCACTCGACTTTGATGAGAACTCCTGACCACAATCAAAAGATGTCACTAACCAACCAACACCAAGTCATTTCATTCAAAAAGGAATTGTTTGTGACAATTTACCCATAACAACCCACACAATAAAGGGGTCGAGTCTATTATAATGTGGGCTTGTTTCGATAGTTGAAAAAGTTGAATTATTTATTATATTTAGTGTGAAAATTTAAAAAAATTGTAATGATCAGATGAGATGATGTGAGATGGTTTTTATATGCAAACGAGCCCTACTTATGTAAGTTATGTTTGCTCAAACATATCCAAAGGCAACAAACAAAAACTTCAAGAGAGTAAGAACTATGAATGGAAAGCGTATGAGAACATTTGCAATGATAATGACAATGGGGTTTATTTTGCTTGTCCTAAATGTCTTGCAAGCTGATGAGACTCCTGCACCCTCTCTCCCCCAGGCATGCATGCCGCTGCATTCCTCTCATGTTCCACTTCCTACAGGCCTTCTACTTCCTAATCTAAGTGATTCGTTAAGTGGAATCTGAAAATTTTCTGGAATATCTCAAATCCCTATTAGAAAAGTAATAAATAAAATTCCTGGAATATCTAAAATTCCCGGAATCACTAAAACACCTACTCAAATCCCAAAAACATCTCAATTCTCTGCAATTACAAAAGGTAGTCTTGCAAATTGTTAGGGTTCCGACAGGTTGGAACTAAGAGGAACTGAAGAAGAGGCTTGAAGGAACTGTCGGGTGAAGAAGTACAAGGCTGTAAGAAGAAGTGAAGGTTAAAAGGGTAAGAGACGACGTCGTTAAAGGTAGAAGGAAGTAATAAACAAGGCAGGTTGGCATACGCACCGTTTTTAGTGTTAATGAAGTAGAGGTGCTACGCACCGTTTTAGTGGGTCTGATAGTAAATTGTAAACGCAGCGTTTGGTATTGATACCAAACGGTGCGTTTGTCTGTCTTTCCTTATGTCTGCTGTCAAGGTCAGTTTAGTTTTTCAAAAGTTTATTCTCAATT